>JAULBY010029950.1:0-15920 GCA_032358315.1 Ophiocytium majus
ACACTTCAATGTGTTGAAGTTACACACTGTTGAAGTTTGAGGTCCTTAACTGACCCGTAATACCCCCATCTACTCTAGTAAATAAAATACTTTGTTTATCTACTTCAAGAAATGTATTGTAATATTATTATCTTAAAGATGCCGCAGGCTGCCCAGGCGAGCACATGTGTGAATACCAAAAAAAATGAACTCACCAAGCCATACACGAAGAACTACAGTAGTATATATGAATACTTGAAGGTACTGTACTTTCGTGTATCCAGATGCTTCCAAGTATGTACGATACTGCAGAACATTGCTTAAACCACTGCTTACATGGTCAATGGCACGGCATGTATGGTCTGCTGTTGTACGAATAAAAAACAATAGTGTTGTGCATACATCAAGTATAATACACGTGAGCTGGCTCATTGGCTATGCAGCATATTCCTACGCTAAAAAAGCAAACATGCGCATGGCGTCTCTGGTGCATCTATTTATATACTCCGAGAAGTATCCGTTGACAACCACAGACAGATGAAGCCTTACTCGCTGTCGACTGAGGCTGGTTATATACCTCTACAGTTGTAGACCTAACACAGTGCTACTGCAATACGCTAAGCACTATACCTTGTGCACTTCGAGAAGGATGTACAGTGTAGACTACTTGAAGGAACAAATGGACAGCTCTTCCCCACTGTGCATTTGTTTACTGTTCCATACGAGTTCTTTATGGGGGTTGCAAGAACCCAGGCCACGCATGCATGTAGCATGTTGCGGTGAAATTGCCATCCCATGAGCCTGTACAGGAAAGGTGCGCACTAGCAGCTGATGAGCTGTGTGCTTGCTTGTCGCAACTGAACATTCATTGTGAACGTAAAAAGTAAAGTCTATGGTATTTCAGAAGTGCTTCCGAATACTATGAAAGTATGTGAGTTGCCGAGGCGTCACTCAGTGCTCTCATTGTGTCAGTGACCCGTGTGAGCGCAAGTGGGCGCTGGTAATGTACTTCAAAAATACACTGTGTATGTGTGGCGTATGTGCTTCTAGTGTATATGATTCATGTGGTAATACCTAATACTTCAAAAGTATACCTCAGTATATCTGTAGAAGTATGTGGTTGGCAGGTAGGTCGTGCGATGCCTCGTCAAGCAGATGACGTGGGCTCTCTTCATACTCCATCCACGTGTTTGTTTCAAGTACTACTGTTAAAACTACTGGTAGAATAGCGTTACTTACATGTGTAGGTTGAACAGAATTTAAAGACTGCGTGTAACTACGATGACCCCGTCCACAGAACTTGTGAAGGTATGTGCACCATCAGCATACCATAGGTATCGACCACCGTATGGTATACACTCACATGTGCTCAAGTATCTACTCGAGATCAGAAGTAGCTCAAAGTATGGATGTACTACGGTACCATGCATTGCATGCTTGCCTCAGAGGTGTATACCATGTACATGCATTTCCGAAGTACAATGTGCTACTAAAGTGTAGACTTCGCACATGTGTATGTTGTCTGCATACCTCTATATGGAAGTGTGTATATGCATGTGATACTTCGAAGTATGGCATGTATGTACATACACGCACAGTGCTGAGCATTGCCAGCTTTTTTGCTACCTATCTGATCCCTTTTTCTGGTCACGCGCACCAAGTGCGAAGGGCTTTCTGCGCCCTAAGTGGGTTTAATAAGAGTACATACATGTATTTATACCTACAGTAGATGTACAGCACCGACCCACATGAAACCCTGTTCTTGCCCACCGCTTGTGTGCGCGCCACCTCTGACATGCGCACAGATTGTGAGCAGCAAGAGCGTGGCCGGGCTAAGCCCCTCTGCCTTCTACAGCGAAACCGTTGCGTACATTGTCAATGCGGTCTACCACATCGCACGGGGGAACCCTGTCAGGTGAGAACCCCTCAAACACACACGTGCAGACGTGTACTTCAGAAGTATGTAGACTGCACACTTCAGTGCCGGTACATCAAACTTCGCTTACGCCGCATGACTGGGAGAAGCACGACCGCACATGCTGTCCGCTGTGTATTCTGTGATATACTTGTGAAGTACTTCTGAAGTATTTACATGCATGTACTTGAATGAACCCTGTTAGGTACGACCCCCCCCTTGTATGTATGTGTACATGCACTCCAAGCACACTGTATGTATGTATACATGCACATAATTTTAAAAGTGTGTACCATGCTATGTACTTGAAGCGCTTTTGTTAAACTCCGCTAGGGGGCGGAAAGCCCTGTGCGCATAGCATATGAGTGCGAAAAACTTGACCAGACATGCTGTCCGCTGTATACACCCTGTGATATATGTGTACATGTGTTTGCCTTTATGAAACTCCGCTAAGGGCACGGAAAGCGCTGTGCATATGGCGTGCGCATGACTGGAAACAGGGTCAACAAAAATGCTGTCCGTTGTTGCTAGCTAACAGGATAGCAATGCTCAGCACTCTGCACTCAGATGTAGGCCTAGCGTGTCGCTGCAGCACCACTCTAGTGGATTACAGCCCAATGCACAGGGGGTACTTGAAGTATATATACTCCTTTGCACTTCCAAGTACTTCAAAATACCCAATAAATGGGATGTGATACATGTGCTACCTCTGTATGCCGCACCAGTTACTACACCAGTACTATTAGGCAGCATGGCACAAGTCTGGCAAACTCAAGTTTGAACTTGTAGAAGCCGTGCGTGGGTTGTTCACCAGCAATGGAGCGGCTATGCATATGACGCACGTGGACGCTACATGCCGTGTGGTGCCCGTCGTATACCCTACTTGAAAAGAAAAGGCTGCTGCCTCGGTGTGCATGGTCCAGCGGCACCACAGCAGCATGCGAGTCTGCATTTAACAAAAAAACTGTTGAAGTGCATGCACTTTTTTTTGTTTTTTCTGCGTGGCGCCGGCCTACCAGCGCATATGGGAAGGCCACCAGTGTTCTGGTGCACACCTGGTGTGCTGGTGCATGCATGCATTGTGTTTAACCCTGCGGATGTGCACACACACTGCTGTTCTTTTTCTTCTATTTTGTTTTTGTCTTTTGTTGCTGTGACGCCATACCCACAGCGCCTATGGGGAGGTGCTGACTATTCTGGTACAGAACCTGGCGCTGGTTCTGCTGCTGTGGGTGTACCAGGTGCCCCAGGTGAGGCTCCTCTGCCATTGCTGTCATCTGCACTCGCCCCACCGCCTCAGCTGCTGCTATTTTATTATCATAAATGTACATTGGCATGTACTTAAAAGCAAAAGACTTCTCAAGTATGTCACATCAGAAGTGTTATATTGTACATGTATGCCGCTGCCATTGCAGCACGCAGCCACAATATACTTTGAAGAATTTTAAGGAAGGAAGTGTTGTCTACAGTGCCTATTTTGCTCACCCCTCCCCCCCCTCTGTTCAAACTCCAGTTGAAGTTCCAAATGAGGCCATGTAGCTCACCAACCTCAGTTTGCCTTTGTTATCAAACGGCTTGTATGCATTCAGAGAGGCAGAGTGCGCCCGTTCGATTTAATGATGAGACTTGAAGTTGATGAGCCATAGCCTCCATTTGGAACTGCTGAGCAGCACTGCCGCCACCACTGCTGCTGAGCACAACCACGCAGCAACCCCCACTGAGCACCTCCACCCTGCCACTTCTGCTGAGCACAACCATGCAGCAACCCCCGCTGAGCACCTCCACCCTGCCACTTCTGCTGAGCACAACCGCTGCTGCTGAGCACAATACCCCTGCTGAGAACCTCCCCCCTCCCCGCCCGCTATCTTCCCCCCTCCCCCGCCCCGTGCCCAGACCAGTATGCTGGGTCGCCTGGGTGTTATTGCGGGGTTTTTGGCGGTGGCTGGGGCGTGTGCGTCGCTGCCAACGGACCAGCTGGTGTTCCTGCCCCTGGCGAACATTCCCTTGACGCTGCTGTCGCGCGTGCCGCAGATTGCAACCAACTTCAGCAACGGGCACACGGGCCAGGTGCGTGCGCAGGACTTGAAGTATGTTTACTTGAAGTATCTACTGTTGAAGTTGTGGAGTATTGTGCTGCCCTCGCACGTGCACGGGCACATGGGCCAGGTGCGTGTGTGTGTGTGTGCAAGGTCTTGAAATAGTATGTGTACCTCAAGCTTGACGTGGCTACACTACTTCAAGTGTTCAGACTGTTCTGCTGGTCTTGCTGTGCGCGTGCCTCAGATCGCCACCAGTTTGAGCCATGGGCAATTTGAGCAATGGGCACATGCGCCAGGTGTTTACGCCCATGGAGCAAGTCTTGGAAGTATGTGTACTTCAAGTTGAAGTAGGTAGGTGTACTCATTTTTGTATGTGTGCGTGAAGTATTGTTGAACAAATGTGTGCCAGCATGCGCCGCAGCGGTCGTCCGCTGCGTGCACCATTCCCTGAGAGGCCTTGCACCAGTCTCGCACCATAGCTGGCATGCAGAAAATGGGTTGTGCCGCAGGTGCCCTCAGCCCTCAAGGATAGTGACCGGGTGTGTGCAGGGCGTTGGCTACCGCTGATATCTGATAAGTCCTCACCAGGTGTCTAATCTACTCCACTGGCTCTGGCCTTGCATTTTCCCCCAGCCAGGGCAGCGGTATCTGAGCTGGGCAACCTTGAACTCCAAGCAGATGTCTTGCATCCCCCAGCCAGGGCAGCGGTACCTGGGCTTGGCAACCTTGTCCTTTTCTTTCACCAAATGCGGGGCAACAAGCCAAAATTGAAGTTGGTATGCTGTGGTTGTTGAACATCGAGCTCCGGTACCACTCCACGTCCTCAAAACGGCAGCACAAGCCTTTTTGGCATTTGTACTACTGTAGTACTTTGCAGCAGCACTCGCTGGTACTGGCTTGCACGTGTAGCGTGAAGTTGAATGTGTTGACCAGGTTCATAAATGATCCGTCGCGTTTTGGCTGGCATTTTGCCCCAGCCACTCCCTGTTTTAGGCCTTAGCAATCTTGTTTTCAAATCCTCGCACAGCACTGTCCCACCGCCACGACAGTGTCTGCACCATTTTAGGCATGTTTCACCAAAAATGTACCAGAAGGGGAGATGAGCCGAAGGCTGAGCAATTTTGTCACCAACACGCGGGCGGCCACCACTGCCTTCGACACCACTGGCTTATTTCCACATGGTTCCGTGACCATTTACATTGCGTTCCCTGACAATTTGACACGCTTTTTGCCCCCCCCCCCCTGCTCTGCCCCCACAGCTGGCGTTCATCACCCTGGCTATGAATTTCTTGGGTACCGGTTAGTGGTGCCATGTGGTGCATATACGTGAAGTACTACGTGGTACACTAGAAACATGTGTACTTCATGAAACTCCGCTTAGGGCGCGGACAGCCCTTTGCACACGGTGCGTGTGACCAGAAAATCAGACAGGTAGCGAAAAGGCTGAAAAAGCATGTGTACATATACTTCTGAAGTATGTACCGGCACATATTTTTATTATTTTACATGTTTGAAGTATACTTCAAGTAAAGAAAATACTTGAGGTATACTACTGTAGTACTGTAGTATGGCATACCCTGCTCAGTCTGCAGAGCATGATAATAATTCTCCTAGGTAATATTTGAAGGATCGAGTAGACTCTACTACTGTAAGTATGGCATTAACAATGCCGCTTGCGAGTCCTTTACGATGACATGCTACTTGTCAGACCCCCATATCAATGAGGCAGCTGTGCGTGGGGCCTTTCCCTATGCCATCAGTTTGGGTGTGCACCAGACATCACACCAGGCACACAGTCCCACAAAGGCTGGGTGCCGCCTTGAAGTACCCTCTACACTACATAGCCGGCGCTGCTGCTGTTGAGCGAGGGGGCGGGGGGGGGGGAGAGCGTGTTTTCGGAGGCACGCACACAAACATTCATATCTCGGGCCCATCAGGGAGTTAGAGGCTGATATTTTGACATCGGGCAGCGCTGGACTTACAATGTCAGTTTGGTTGATGGTGCATTAGTCACTGATGTTACTGGCTGTCATCGTTACATGGTACACACAATGGTCCCACTACTTTTGGAACAAATGGTAAATGAAGTAACTCTTCTAAACCTTGGGACGGTGCCGGTGAGGCGTGCATGGTGAAGTGTTCCGCGCCCCCCGCGGTAGGCACCTGTGTTGCTGCACAGGTTGCAACAGTGGGCGCCGGCTGCCTGATCGTACTAGTACGAGTTTGAAACGGCACTCAATCCGGTGCATACTTGAAGTACACATGATTTCATGTCTCTGGACTAATTACCAAACTTTGGTGCTGCCTCATCGGTACCACTAGTAGCTTGGACCGGCGCATACATGACCCCCTTGTCTATGCACTAATACCAAGCTTTGGTGCCTGCCGCCCTCCCCTCCCCCCCCCAAACACACTGCAGCCCTGCGCATCCTGACAACCATCGAGGAGGTGGGGTGGGACCAGGGGCTGCTGCTGCAGTACGGCACCAGCCTACTCTTCAATGGCATTCTCGTTGTGCAGGTGTTCTGGTACTGGGGGGCCACCAACCGCTTTGTGGCGCAGCAGAAGGACAAGAAGGCAGAATGAGCGGGAGCGCGCTTCTGCACTTTTGTCTGCGGCGGCTCGGAATATGGCACAGTTTTGTGGAACGAAAGTGGTTGGTGGTTTTGGGCTGTGTGTGTCATGCCGCTGCTGCTTTGCTGCTGTTGCCGCCTTTTGTGAAAGAAACCTACAAGGTTGCTAAGCCAAGATACTGCCGTGGCTGGGGGGGAAATGCCAGGCTGAAGCCTGTGGGGTGATTTTGTGTGTGTGTTAGGGGCAGCAGTGGTGTGACAGTGTGGGCTGGGCGCGGCGGTAGTTATGGTGCAGCGTGCCGTGTGATGCCGCATTGAAGAACAGCCCAGGAATATTCTCTCATCCAAAGAGCAGTCCAGGAATGTTCTAGGGACGTTCTGCCATCTGCACCGTGGCAAAGCAGAGCTTCCTGTGCCTCCTGGGTGGCGTGTGGCGTGCCAGTGGTGCACACAGTGGCAAGCAGTGCCTCTTTGTGCATGTATGGCCTGCACCGCCGCACTGCTTCATGCGGTGGCAGGGTGCCTGGCGGTGTGGGGGGCAGCAGCAGCAAGCAAAATGTGCAGAGACGATTGGGGGGAAACCGGTCTGCCTCAGCAGAATAGCGTGAACAGCAAAAACTGCATTGACACGGAGGCCAGTGCCCAAAAACACAGAGCTGAGCGCAGACACACAGCCGCAGCGCACCAACTTCAACTCCAAACTTCAACATTCCCTGCCACCGGCGCACACACCAGCTGCTGACGGACAGCTGGTGCGAGAGGAAGGCAGAAAAAGTGGGTGCGAACGAGCCTTCGTCCAAGGCAGCCCACCAGAAGTTAAACTTGAACTTAAACGTACACGACGGCGCGCAGGCATTTCCAGACATCTACGCTGTACCTCCACCCTACACTTGAATCGTGAATCCACAGAGCCGGCTAGAGCTCGGTGGCACGAACGTGTAGGCTTGGAGCATGCAACGTCTACACCTAACCAGCTCCGGAGCCAGCTCCGAAGCCGTCGCCAACAGACACAAAGTGGCACACAACACGCTGTGCGGCCACCTAACACGCAACGTCTCACTCTCACCACCGCCACCAGTGCGGAAGTAATCAGGTGTCGACCGCAGCCGCTGAGCAGCCTAACACAGCACAACGTGACAACAACCACCCACCCCTCCCACAGACACAGCAATCAGCGCTCCATAACGCACATGTGGCACCGCCGGTGCTGCAGCAGCTGCTGCTGAGCACAGCCGTTGCCGAAGCTGCCGCTGAGCGCCACAACTGCAGCACTGGCTGTGCTCAGCAGCAGCAGCTGCAGCACCAGCTGTGCTCAGCAGCAGCAACTTCAACACCAGCTGTGCTCAGCAGCACAGCGGCCGCCTCAGTGCCCGCGCCCGCGCCCGTGTCCATGGCCGTCCTTGCCAGGCGAGTGCGGGTTACCCTTGGGCGGCACGCCAATGTGCGGCTTGCCATAGCCGTCGTCATCGTCTGAGGTGCTATCCTCGGGCCTCGGCGTCTGTGTCGGGAGCGGCATGCGCGTGGACTTGTCGGAGGTGAACGGGAGCTCCTCAGTGGGCTCGGGGGTCGCCTGTGGGCAGGCGCGGGAGAGGTGAGGGCGCGTGAATCAATGAAAGAATGAATGAATGAATTCACTTGTACTACAGTATGCTCAAGTACTGTTGTGGCACGCCTCGGCGTCTGTGTCGGGAGCGGTATGTGTGTGGGCTTGTCGAAGGTGAACGGGTGCTCTTCGGTGGGCTGGGGGGTCTCCTGCGGGCGCGGGCGGAAGGGATGAGGGCGCGCGAATGAGGCACACACTTGTCCTGTGCTCATGTACTTCGTACTATAAGTGCTACCACATAGTATTGTATACTTCAAAAGTACTTCAAAGTATATGGTACGATACTACGTAGTATAACAAGTAGTACAATTAATACTTCTGAAGTACAGTGTTGATGTAGTATTACTGGTATTGTCATTATGGGGGTGTGGTAAAGGTACTCAGCAGCTGTGGGCTATTGTCGCAGTGCTGTCATACTCGACCCGGGTGTGTGCCACGTAACTGCCTGTGCTTTTCCCTGGCACACCTAATGAGCTTTGCACTTTCTGCAACACAACTGTTGGTAGCTTGCTTGTTGTGCAAGCTGCTGCCGTGTGACCATGCGTTGGGTGTGAGACTGCGAGAGGTGTACTTTTATTAAACTCGGCTTAGGGCGCGGAAAGCCCTTTTAAGTTAAAACACACGGTGCGCGAGTGACCAGAAAAAGGATGATCAGGCACGTTGCTAGCAAACAAGCTGGCAGTGCTCAGCACAGTGGGTAAACTGTAAAGAAAGAAAGCCTGGCATGTTGCCAGAGAATTACTCTAACGGATTGCAGCCCCATGTCCCAGGCGACCAGGTGTACATGGATGAGGAGGGCATGAACATGTCGTCACCCGTCACCTACACTGAAGCATGGGTGTGTGTTTGAGTCCCGAGACAGGGGGTCATGAAATTAAAGTTGAAGTTGAAATTGAAGTTTGCAGCGGTGCAATGAGCGCACTGCGGCTGATTGTTTTAACACATGCCTTCTCCCGGTATGTACACTAAAGTATGAGTGTGTACATGTGTGAGGAGGGCATGAACATGAACATGAACATGAACATGTCACCCGTCACCTACACACTGACGTTGAGGTATGAGTGTGTGTTTCAGTCCGGAGACATGGCGGCATGAAGTTGAAGTTGAAGGCAAAGTTGAAGTTTGCAGTGGTGTGCAAGGAGCGCACAGCGGCTGATTGTTAAAACATGCGTTCTCCCAGTATCTACACTAAAGTATGAGAGTGTGTTTGAGCTCGGAGACATGGCGTCATGCATGAAGTTGAAGTTGAAGTTGAAATTTCCATATACAAATGCACTCCGCATACGGCGTACATATACGGTATATGGCTTGCTTGTACATGCGTTTTCGCGCAACCCTAGTGTTAGAGGAACAGCCGCCGCCGCATTGCACCAGAATGGGCGTGCAGTTGGTGCTCCTGCCAAAGGTGTCTAGGGAAGAGACAAGAAACTAGGACGCCTCTTGGCCAAATTCAGCCCAAATCAGTGAGCCAAAGGACCGCTTCGGTCTTTTTGTACTTGAAGAATGCGCTGGGTGATCTTTGCAGTCTCCGCGATGTTTTAAAAAAACAAGGCAACGCCTGTACAAGCTGCGTGGTGCAACACTAATAGAAAAGTTGGGTCCATTTCGGCTGTGGTGGTGACAAACGTGGCCAGCATGTAAGGCCGTTGTGCGCTCTCTCTTGCTCGGTTTCTTACTCTTCAAAGGGGGCTGCCAAAACGAAAACAACAAGTTTTTCCTTCTTACTTCAATCATTGATCTACTTTTTTTTCTAGTTCTTCATAAAATGAATGCCTTTTATTACGGTACTTTCTCACATTACTGTCTTAGCAAACATGAATGGCACAGCAGCGTGGGCCTACACCAAGATGCTGGCCAACAAACAGAGGCCCCTCTGCCGCTTACCTCCTCGGTGGGCACAGGTGTTTGCTGCTCAGCAGGCTCGGGGGAGGACGCCTCAGTGGGCTGCGCAGTCTCCGAGGGCTCAGAACCTTCCTCCCCGCCAGGAACTTGCTCTGCGGACGGTTCCGCTGTCTGCTCCGGACACGGCTCTGTTGGCCCTTCCGCTGCCGGCTCCCCTGTACTGTCTTCCGGACACGGCTCTGTTGGCTGTTCCGTGGCGGGTTCCTCAGACCCTTTCGGCACCGTTTCCGCGGGCTGTTCCGTAGCGGGTTCCTCGGGCACCGGTTCCGTGGGCTGTTCCGTGGGCTGTTCCGTGGAAGGCGCCTCAGTCACGGGCGCAGTGGGTTCAGATGTTGATGGAGAAGGCTGCTCTGTGGCAGGTTCCGTGGGCTCTTCCGTGGCGGGTTCCTCAGACCCTTCCGGCACCGTTTCCGTGGGCTGTTCCGTGGCGGGTTCCTCAGGCACCGGTTCCGTGGGCTGCTCCGTGGAAGGCTGCTCTGTGGCAGGTTCCGGGGATCCTTCCGGGACCTGTTGTGTGGGCTCAGCAGTCACCTGCACGCACGTGCGTAGTGAACGAGGGCACGTAAATGAATGAATGAATGAATGAATGTGAGGCACGCAGTTATGCGGTGCTCATGTACTTGTTATTATGGGTCTATGGCCAGGGTAGAGAGAAACAGTGGCGTATTGTAGCAGTGCTGTCTCGTTCGCCCCAGGTGTGTGCCATGTAACTGCCTGCTGTGGCGGTTACCTGGCGCCCAATGGATGTTTCACTTCCTGCAAAGCAGCTACTGGGTGCTTGATAGTTGCAAGCCTCTGCTGTGTAGCCACCCGTTGGGTGTGAAACACACACACACACACACAGCAGCGTAGGCCTACACCAGGATGCTGACGAAACGACACAGAGGCCCTCCTGCCGCTTACCTCCTCGGTGGGCCCAGGCGTGGGCTGTTCCGTGGGCTGTTCCGTGGTGGGTTCCTCGGACGCTTCCGGAACCGGTTCCGTGGGTTGTTCCGTGGTGGCGGGTTCCTCAGGCACCGGTTCCGTGGGCTGTTCCGTGGAAGGTTGCTCTGTGACAGGTTCCGGGGATCCTTCCGAGACCTGTTCTGTGGCCTCAGCAGTTGTCTGCGCGCACGCGCGTAGTGAGTGAGGGCACGTGGATCAATGAATGAATGAATGAATGAATGAATGAAATCACGCAGCTATGCGATGCTCATGAACTTGTTATTATGGGCCTGTGGCTAGCGTAATGAGAAACAGCGGCGTATTGTAGTAGTGCTGCCTCGTTCGCGCCGAGTCTGTGCCACGTGCTGCCTGTGGCGGTTACCTGGCACACAATGGATGTTTCACTGCCTGCAAAGCAGCTACTGGATGCTCGGTAGTTGCAAGTCTCTGCTGTGTGGCTATGCGTTGCGTGTGAAAGAAAAAAACAAAAAAAACACCACACATCAAGCGTTAACAAAGCCTACACCAAGATGCCGACTCAACAACAGAGATGCCCTCCTGCCTTACCTCCTCGGTGGGCTCTTCCGTAGCGGGTTCCGTAGGCTGTTCCGTGGCGGGTTCCTCGGATGGTTCCGGCACCGGTTCCGTGGGTTGTTCCGTAGTGGCAGGCGCCTCAATTATGGGCGCGGTGGGCTCGGATGTTGATGTAGAAGGCTGCTCTGTGGCAGGTTCCGTGGGCTCTTCCGTGGCAGGTTCCTTAGAACCTTCCGGCATCGTTTCCGTGGGCTGCTCTGTGGAGGGCTCCGGCTGCTCCGTGGAAGGCGCGGGCTGCTCTGTGGTAGGCTCCTGGGATCCTTCCGGCACCGTTTCCGTAGGCTGCTCTGTAGTAGGCGCGGGCTGCTCTGTGGAGGGTGCCGGCTGCTCCATGGAAGGGGCGGGCTCTTCTGTGTTGGTAGGCGCGGGCTGCTCTGTGGCGGGTTCCTGAGAACCTTGCGGAACCTGTTCCGTGGGCTGTGCCGTGGAAGGCGCCTCAGTTACAGGCGCGGTGGGCTGGGATGTTGTTGCCACCTGCAGCAAGCATGGCGCATTGTTGGTCTCGCAGCTCACTTGCGCGGCCGTGATGGCCGACTTGCAGCAGCCGGCAACGCCGCCGGGGCGGGCGTGGCACCCGTAGCCGCCGCTGCACAAGCACGAGAGGGGGCATGTTGGCTGTGTTAGCAAGCATCCGATAGACTTTGCTGACAGGTGCATCAGCGACAGTGACAGCAGCTGAGCGCATGTGACTGCACAAGGTGTGGCTACACATGCACCCGCCCTGCCCCACTACACCGCTCAGCAGAGCGGTGGTACACCAGCGGCAGTCTTCAGAAAGCGGCGGCCATAGAATAAGCGTGTCAAGGGCTCACGGCAGTGACACACCATTGACAGCTCCAACCCGGCTTCGCAACCCTGTGACCAGTGCCATTGCACACACGCGGTGCACAACCGTACCTCGACAGTAGCAACATTGTAACTGGGCAACCAGCCACGTCGTCCCTCGCCACACCTGCACCAAAACAGGCCTGCCACCCTAAGTAACACCCAGCAGCGGCTCTGCCGCAGCAGCTCTGCTCAGCAAACCACAAGCCACTCTCACCAATAGCCGCACGACGCCAGGCAGCACGACGCCCCATCATCCCCCAGGATTCCCCCCGCCGCAGAACACGTGCGAGGGGCCGGGGGGACTGTCCCGGCCTCGTCGGGTGCACTTCCCTCAGGGGTGGAGTAACCGGCGAGGGTGCGCACACAAGGGGGGCCAGTCTCGTCGCAGGAGCGCTGGAGTAGGGAAATGTAGATGGGGCAGCAGTCCCACCTGCCTCCGGCGCCGCAGTCGCTGCGGAGGGGGAGGGAACAGCAGGCGGTAGGAGTGCAAGTGGGCGCTAAGGGGTGGGTGGGCGTGTGCGCTGGTGGTTCGTGTACATGGTGACGTAGCTACACCTGCGGACAGCAGCAGCGGCGGTGGGCATGGTGTAACTGCCGAAGGCGGCGGTCAGCTCGCAGATTCGGCAGGCACAAACGCTCGCAGCGCCGGTGCTATGCCCTACCGCCTCCGCTGCGGCTGCTGCTGCTGTGCGGTATTGCCTGAGCCCGCGGCGTGCTGGTGCGCCGTGCCTATCAGCGGCCCTCCTGAACTCCGTGCGAATGCAACGTGCGAGAGACAGAATCTGTGCCGCAGCACAACAGCATAGACCAGCCATGGCTGCGCTGCTGCCGTGGGTCCCCGTGCCCGTGCCGCTGCAGGCTGCAGGTGCCAGCAGCGAGGGCGACAAGTGACCAGCACAAGTCACAAGCTGTGCAGCATGGGCACTTGCCTTGAGCCGCACTTGTCGCCACACTCCTTGGCGCAGCACGTGGGATCGGAGCTGAGTGGGTGCGGTGTGCCCCTGAGGCACTGGGGATCCGGCTCGTCGCTGGTGGCGGCGGCAGCCCAGGCCAGAGCCACAGCGAGGATGGCGCGGCGCATCATGCCACAGCGACGACGCAGCAGCGGCGGCAGCAGCTGTGGCGAAGGGCGGCGATTGGAGGGCTTGGGCTTGGAGTGACAGCAAGCCTGGAGTACTCGGCTCCACGCCCAGTCGGTTTCTCTCTGACGAGAGACGTGCGATGGAACATGACAGTTACGAATGAAACTGTCACCCGGAACCGAAGACCGTTCGCCGGTTCTCGCGGAAGGTGAACCAAAGTGTTTGCTCTTGCGCTCCGACCACGGTCATGGCTGGGGCCTTCCTTTGGTGCCTACGTAGGTTACCTGACCGCCACGCCGCCCCGCCGTGGGCATCCCCTATGTGCTGCTCCTCCCGTGCCCTTCACGCCTTCCGGATTCGAAATCGGCGCAACAGTATGTTGAGTGGGAGAGAAAGCGAGAGACGACAGCAGCACACGAGCAGCACACAGCACTTAGCAGCGGCATGGTGCGGTGCGCGAGAGGGCTGCTTAGGCTGGCTGCGGTATGGTGGCTGCGCAGCACCGCAGCAGCGACCGCGACCACGACTCCAAACAGTGGTGAGCACGGCAGCAGCGCGAGAACCTACAGTCTGACGCACTTCCTGAGCACCACACAGCAGCAGCGGAGGGGAGACCGGAGTGGGGGCTGCCACCACAGCAGCTGCAGGAGCAGTAGGAGCAGCTCAGGCGGTTGGCAGGCGACCGAGAGCAGCAGCGGCAGGCCGGCGTGCAGCGGCAGGTGGGCATCGGCCTGTACACCTCGCTGGAAGACGGCCCTACCGCCGACGAGAGGGAGGACATCGGGCGTGGAAGGCCGGAGTAGGCAGCGGGACATGGCGGGTGGAGGGGGGCAGGAGCGGGCTGCTGTTCCAAAGTGTGCTGGAGCTTGACTTCAGCGCCCTTCAGAGAATTTTTGACGATGGCAGGTGAGCTGCGTGGGTGCGAAAAAACACTCAAAGTGGTGGCTGAGCCCATGGCTGGGGCAAAAACGTCAGGCCAAACCCCATGACTGTGGAAAGCCTAAAAGGTTGCGAAGCCCAGATACTGCCGTGGCTGGGCCGAAAATGCCAGGCTGAAGCCTGCGGGGCTGAAGCCTGCGGGGTGATTGTCCACTGTTGTGTGCGGGAGGGGAAGGGCAAGCGTGCGTACAGGCCGGCTGCATGGGTAGCGTCCAGCAGGGCTTGCGTGCACGCCTTCCTACATGTGGAGTGCTGTAAACCAGTCAATACTTGTGGCTTGCGCCTGGTCTCTTTAAGAGCGTTGTAGAACCATGTTCTCGGCAGCCAGTGACAGGAGGTAACTAATTCCAGCACGGGCAGTGTGCTGCCATGTGACCAGCACCTACCATGGGCATGAAAGGGCATGGACGCTTAGGAGTGAAAGAAACCTAAAAGGCTGCTAAGCCCAGATACTGCCGTGGCTGGGGCAAAATGCCGGGCCGAAGCCTGTGGGGTGTTTTGTCCACCTGGTGAAAAGCACCAGGCAGCCCCTCACCTACACGCGCCGGTCAGTGTCCTTGAGGGCTAGGGGTCACATGTGGCGGTACCACAAGTGGCGGGCAGCGCATTTATCGTCACTTGGTATGGCTACCATAACCTACCACGTTGGGCTACCTCGACCCAAAACATTTTCGCCCCATACGCACGTGCTCGCAAGAGGGGATCGAGGGCATGGCCATCATCACCCCAACTCCTGTCCACATTGGTTACCATACCTACAGTACAAAATGAGGTTGCCGCAACCTACGCTGTTTGCGAGGGTGTGCACAGGAGAAAATCGAAGGCACGGTTGTCATTGCCCCAACTCCTGTTCAGTACGGTTACCGGCACCCTCAATTCCAGCGTACCATAAGCTACAATATCGGTTGTCATACCATACAGTACTAGGTTCCCTTAACCTGCAATATCTGCGTGCGCGTACGCAGGAGAAAATCGAGGGCGTGGTTGTGAGCGTGGGCGGGCAGATCCCGCAAAACCTGGCGCTGCCGCTCAAGCGCGCGGGCATGCCCATCCTGGGGACCGACCCCGACATGATCGACAATGCGGAGGACAGGCACAAGTTCAGCGCGCTCGTCGACGCCATAGGGCTTGAGCAGGCAAGCCACACGCGGATGTTGTCAGATGTACACGAAGTTCATACTTGATGTACTTCTGAAGTTTTTACTCTCCCTACCGGTGCACGCAGGCAGTCACTGCTCGTATGTGTATGCATGGATATGCCAGTAGCAGTGTGAGCGGCGCATGCCGCAGGAGAGGCACTGTAGCCCACAGCAAAGGAAGCAGTGTCACAGGTGTGTTGCCATTGTGTAGGCTGTGTGAGGGGGGGTGAGAGCAGTGCAAGGCACCAGACCTGTATGCCCCAGAATCTCCCAAAAAAGCCCCCCCCCCTGTTTGGCCCTACGTAAAAATAAAAAAAAGTGGGCGACACAACACCAGACACATCCCCCCCCCTGGACATACGAGGGATGGTGGGTGGGATCTCGTTGTCCCAGCCTGCGGCGC
>JAULBY010029961.1:0-15920 GCA_032358315.1 Ophiocytium majus
GATGCTGCACAGAATGATGTCCTTGCTATCGTAGACACCTCTACTGCGACTACGAAGAAGATCACTCGTGAAGAGTTGTTTAAGTCTGTTGACTATATTGCCCTTGATCTTGCTAATGGCCTCGCTAGTCCTACTGAGGGTCAACTGACTTGGGACGCTACCTACGACACCCTTGCTGTAGGACTAAATGGCGGTAACGTTGTTATGCACGTTGGTCAGGACACTTACTATCGTGTCCGAAACAATACTGGCTCTACTATTGCTGCTGGGACAGTGTGTCGCTTTGCTGGCTCTCTTGGTAATAGTGGTATCCTTCTTGTAGCACCCTTTATTGCCAACAACACTGTAGATAGCCACACCATTATGGGTATCTCTTCTGAGAGTATCGCCAATGGTGCAGATGGACTTGTAACAAGTTTTGGTGAGGTTCGCGGTATTAACACTTCAGCATTTACTGATGGGGTAATCCTCTATGCAAGCACGACAGTTTCTGGTGGATTGACTACTACAAAACCAGATTCCCCCAACAATGTTATTTCTGTAGCTGCTGTAGTTAATGCTGCAAACAACGGCACTCTCTTTGTTCGCCCTATCATCGAAGATACGTTTAAGGCTGCTCCTGCTACTGCATCCTCAACTGGTCGTAAGGGGGACACCGCTTTTGATACAAGTTACTTCTACGTTTGTGTAGCTACGAATACATGGAAGCGTGTGCTTCTGTCAACTTGGTGATTTAGATGCCTTATGCTTCAATAGATGATCTTCCTAAAGCTGTCCGTAGTAAACTTTCCCCTCACCAACAATCTATCTTCCGTAATGTCTTTAACTCCATGATGGAGCAAGAAGGGATGTCAGAGAACCGTGCCTTTGCAGGTGCTTACTCTCAAGCTAAACAATCCACACAGAAGGCTATGCACCAAGGAAAAGAAGTCACTTTAGACAAACCTTTCCGTCTTCCTGCTGGTTCAGGTAAAAAGTTTGGTGTCTACGTCAAGAGTGGCGATGGTGTCAAGAAGGTTACTTTCGGTGATCCCAACATGGAAATCCGTAGAGATGATCCAGAAGCCCGCAGTAACTTCCGTGCCCGTCACTCTTGCGACACAGCTACAGATAAGACCTCTGCTCGTTATTGGTCTTGTAGGATGTGGGAAGCAGGTACGTCTGTATCAGAGATGACTAAGGAAGTCCAGATCGAAGGTCAAATCCTTAAGCAACTAGATGAAGAACGTCTCGCGTTTGGCTGGGCTTATGTAGCTACAGTAAAGGGTGAAGTTAGTCTTGATCATAGTGATGAGTTCATTAGACCAGACCAACTAGCTAAAGCAGCCACTAATTTTATGCTTTCCATGCGTACTGCCAAGAGGATGCACTCTGGTGAAAGTATTGGTGAAGTAATCCATTCCATGCCTTTGACTAATGATGTCTCTAAGGCTCTGGGTATTCAGTCTGACCGTGAAGGCTGGATTATTGCTATTAAGGTTCATGACGAACAGGTATGGCAAGATGTTAAAAGCGGTAAACTATCAGCTTTCTCGATTGGGGGAAGAGCATTGAAGGAGATGGTGTGATGCCCACCGAACTCGTAAACTTGGAACTTGAGGAAGTTTCCTTGGTCGATATGGGCGATGACCCACTCGCTAAGGTCGCCATCTTCAAGAGCAGCCCTAAAGGGGACAGTATGGAAGAAGAAGTTGAAAAAGGTATTTCTATTGAGATTGAAATCAAATCCCCTGAAGAGGAAATGATGGACGCTCAGATGGAAGCACAGCAGGGTATGGAAAAAGCAATGCCTTGTGAGAACTGCACTGATGCAACTTGTAAAGGTTGTGATGGTAGCGGGATGGGGTACGACAAAGGCACTGGTGATAAGCCTATGCAAGAGGCAGTAGCTTCGCAAACCCGTAAGTCATGGAAAGCAGAAGCCCTTGAACTTGATGAAGTAAACAAGATGCTTCTGGAAGAAATCGAAACCCTCAAAGGCAAGGTTGAAGAACTCGAAGCTGTAGCTATTGAGAAGGCCAAGCCTGCTGAAGAAACGATTGAGGTTGGTGGTGAGTTTGTAGCTAAGTCGGCTATTCCTACCCCTGTCCTTAAACAACTAGAAGAGTTGCAGAAAGCCCGTGAGGGTGAAGAACTCCGTAAACGCGCCGAAAAGGTTCTCCCGAATTTTAAGGGAACTGCTGATGAGCGTGGTAAACTCCTGAAGTCGATTGGTGAAGATAAAGAACTTCTCGCAATCCTTCGTGCTGCTGATGCTGCTTTTGCTGGCATCTTCCAAGAAGTTGGCAAAACTGACGCAGAGAACGATCTTAAGACCCCTGCTGATAAACTTAACGACATGGTTAAGTCTCGTCAAGAGGATAAGAAGGAAGACTTCTATAAAGCGTATGCTGCCGTCATCAAGACCGCCGAGGGGAAATCCCTTCTGCTTGAAACCTACAAGAAATAATAAGGAGCCTTTATCATGGCATTTACGGAAAAAATGGCTACTCGGACCTACGTTTCGGGTTCTGCTGTCGCTCAATTCACCTTCGTCTCGTTGGCTGCTGATGGTCAAGTTGACAACACCTCTGCTAACGCTCGTACCGATGGTGTGGCTTTGATGGCTGCTGCTGGTGCTAACGAAGCTATCACGGTTGCTTACGATGGTCGTGTGACTGTCCAAGCAGGTGGTACGATCTCTCGTGGCGCTGCTATTGCAGTTGGTACTTCGGGGAAGGCTAAAGCTGCTGCCTCGACCAACGTGATCGTGGGCTATGCTCTTGAAGCTGGCGTCGATGGTCAAATCATCACTGTCGAATTGTCGCGTGCTGACAAAGCCGCAGCCTAATCTAGTTTGAAATAAGGAATACTAAAAATGGCTATGCTGTCTCCTAGCGCCGTTCATATCGACGCCCCGCTTACTAACCTGACTATTGCTTTCCTGCAAGATGCTAACGGCTTTATTGCTGACCGTGTTTTCCCGAAAGTCTCGGTTTCGAAGAAGACCGACAAGTACTACATCTACAACCGTGCTGACTTCAACCGCGTTGGTCAAGTGCAGCCTCGTGCCCCCCGTACCCAAGCTCCTCGTGTCGGTATGACCCTCTCGCAGGATACCTACTCGGCTGACGTGTTCTCGCTGGCTACGGACTTCGACTTCGACACCTTGGCTAACGCTGATACCGCTCTGGACATCCGCTCGGCTGGTGCTCAGATGCTGACCCACCAACTGCTTATCGACCGTGAAATCAAGTGGGCTACGTCCTACTTTGCAGGTTCGATCTGGGGTACGGATTGGACTGGTGTTTCTGGTTCGCCTTCGACCAACCAAGTTCGTCAATGGTCTGACTACACCAACTCGACGCCTATCGCTGACGTTACCAACATCATGCGTACCATGCAACTGAAGTCGGGTGGTTTCAAGCCCAATGTCATGGTTGTAGGCAAAGAAGTCCGTGACGCTCTGGTCAACAACCCCTCGATCTTGGCCCGCCTGAATGGTGGTGCTACTGTGACGAACACCGCTCTGGTGACGGATGCCAAACTGGCTGAAATCTTCGGTGTGGAAGAGTTCCTCGTCATGGAGACCGTGAAGAACACGGCTGCTGAAGGTATCGCTGAATCAAACGCCTTCATCGGTGGTAAGTCGGCAGCCTTCTACTACCGTCCTCGCTCGGCTGGTCTGATGGTTCCTTCGGCTGGCTACACCTTCACTTGGGATGATCTGGAGAACGCTTCGGGTCACGGCATTACGATCAAGTCGTATGTTGGCGACTATCTGGCGATTGATGGTGTTGCTGAAGTTCTGGAAGCCAATCTGGCATATGACCACAAGGTTGTGTCGTCGGACATGGGTGCCTTCATCGCTACCGTTGTAGCCTAACTAGAGTAAGGAGTGGGAGAAATGACCCGACCGTTTTTCCCCTTCTTTAACCCTTCTCGACCTGTGTTTGTCAAACAAAATGACATCCAGATGGCTGGTAAGGTTTGGAAGAAGGGTGATCGCTTTCAGTGGGAGTTCTTTGGGACACCACATGATGTACTTCAACAACTGTTCTTTAACGATATGCTTCATCACAATGAAGAACTTGAAGAGATTGCAGTTACAAAGATTTCTGTTGGTGATGGCCTAGAGCAATACTCTGTTGACCAACTACACCTTCTCGTAGATAACATCAATGGGAAAGTGAAAGCCAAAACAAAAGATAATCGAGAGTTCCTACAGAAGAAATGCACTACAAGCAAGATCAAAGATAAACAGATTGGTCTTATCCGTAGGTGGCGTATCTCTTATGGCGAACTAGAAAACTAATTAAGGAGACGACCAGATGTCTTGGAGCTATGATGTCTCTGATTTGAATACTACAACTTCTTCTGGTCGTACAAACACTGTTCGCCTTCTTGTAGGTGATACTGACACCTCAGACCAACTCGTCCAGAATGAAGAGATTACTTTTGCCCTAGCACAGGTTGGCGATAATGTCTACTATGCAGGGTCATGGGTTTGCAAAGTCATTGCAGCCAAGTTCAGCAGAATGGTTACTACCACTCTTGATGGTGCCTTGAGTGCCAACTACAGTGATCGCGCCAAACAATACCAACAACTCTCCTCCCAGATTGAAGCCCAAGGCAAGAAGACCTCTGGTAAGTCTCTGGGTGTTTATGGTGGTGGTATCTCTGTTGCGGCTGTAGAGGCTGTAAGAGAAGATAGTGATAGGGTTAAACCTGCCTTCACTATTGACAAGTTTGATAACTCAGGAGCGGCTGATCAGTACATCACCGATGAACCTAATGGCGTTTGATAGCTACACACTCAGACAGCTCATCAGGGAGCATGGTATAGCCCTCACGCTTCGTAAGAGAGCCGCTGGTGCCTATGATAGTGATTCAGGTACTGTGACAGCCACAAACACAGACTACGCTGTACGGGGCTATTTCTATGACTACACGCCAGACATGGTTGATGGGCAATCTATTCTCCGTGGTGATCGTAAGGTTGTCCTTGACTGCAAATTGATTGATGGGTCAACTACACCAGAACCTGATGCTACAGACCAGATACTTGGTCTTGGTGATACGGTGAACATTGTCAAGGTCATGGAGATTAAGTCTGGTAGTGCTACGATGTGCTATCAGCTACAAGTGAGGGAATGATATGGTTCAACGTTCCTTTACCTCGCAACTTAAAAAAGTCCAAGAAGACCTTCAGTCAATCCGAACTGAGTTCTTGTACAACATTGCAGAAGACCTAGTTATGTTTTCCCCGATTGACACTGGTACTTATGTTAGGAACCATTCAATCACCTCAACCACTGGCTCTGGTGGTAAACAAAACTCCCATGGTAAACCCCCAGACGATGGTTCAGCAGTATCAGATGCTATAGATAAACTGGTTGGTCAAATTAAGGTACTCTCTCCTGAAGAAACAAAAGTATATATTTCCAACAGAAGCCCCTACGCAAATAAAGTTGAATATACTGGGTGGGTTGGGAAGAACGGGGTTAAAGCCCCCTATGCAGTTTACACTAGCGTGGAGAACAGGGCTGGTTTGCACTTACAAGCAGCTATAAATAAAGTTAGAGGTGGCCGATGACAATCATTAACGACATCAGGGCCTGCCTAGATACTCACCTCTCTAATACTGTAGGTATCCCACCCATTGCCCGTCAGAACATTCCATACCAGCCTACAAACGGTACTTCTTTCATAGAGGCTAATTTCGTACCCACTTCTCGTAGACCTGCTGTACGAGGCTTAAACCCGCAACAAAGATATGATGGCCTCTACAGTATTCTGATCCGTACTCCTGAAGGCTTGGGTTCTGGTGCTGGTTACGATATTGCTGATTTCTTGCTTGAACGATTTGAGGCAACTACAGACATTAGCTACAGCCCACTCACAGACTATATGCTTCTGGAAAGTGGTGATAGTCTACTCCTAGAAACTGGGGACATCCTTCTACTCGATACTCTAGGTACTACCTCAGTTGGCTCTATCATTGTGTCGATTGACTACTCTGAAGTCAGGACGAGTTTCCTTGACTCTCCCTTCTACTGCACTCCAGTCACTATTGGCTGGTACATTTACAACTGATAAAGGAAACTAAATATGCCGTTCTCACAAGGTAGCCGCTCTGGCCTGTCCTACGTAACTGAATCTACTTTCGGTGTTACCCCCGGTAGCCCCGCTCTGGTTCAACTTCCCTACAATACGCACTCTTTGGAAATGACCAAAGACCGCGTAACTGGAAACGATATTCAACCAGACCGTATGCTCCGTGTTGACCGTCATGGCAATCGTCAAGCTGGTGGTGATATTGTAGTTGACCTTCGCAAAGGTGACTATGATGCCTTGCTCGAAAGTGCTTTCATGAGTGCTTTTGCAGACTCTGCAACCATTGCTACCCTCACTGCTACTGGTTCTGCTGGTGTAGCCACTCTGACCTTTGCAACTCAGACAATCCCTCCCTTCCCGGTTGGTTCTGCTATCACTGTTGCTGGTGTCACCCCTGTAGGCTACAATGGTACTTTCACTGTCACTGCTTGTACTGCAACCTCTGTCTCGTATGCTAACGCTACTACGGGTGCTCAGACTGTCGCTGGTACGATTAAGAACCGTGCTTTGAAGATTGGTTCTACCGCCAAGTCTTTCACCATTGAAGATGCAGCCGCTGATATTGCTCAGTTCCGTCTCTTCACGGGTATGACTGTCAATACCGTTGCAATCTCGATCAAGCCCAATGCAATGATTGCTGCTACGTTCAGCATGATTGGTAAGGATATGGCTATCTCGGGTACCTCTGTTGACCCGACTAAGGATGCTTCCAGCACCAACCAACCCTTCGACAGCTACTCTGGTGCTATGGCTATCGGCAATGCTAGTGCTACGGGTGGCCTGACTTCTGTAGCCATCATCACTGGTATCGACTTCAGTGTTACGAACTCTCTGGCTCCCACCTTTGTTGTTGGCTCTGCCACTACTCCTCAACTTGAGTTTGGTATGGCTACTGTCGAAGGTACGATTACTGCATACTTCGAAGATGCTTCCTTGATCAACCGTTTCGTCAACGAGACGACATCTGCCTTCCAAGTTACTGTGAATGACCCGAGTGGTTCTTCCAACTACACCTTCCACTTCCCCCGTGTCAAGATCAATGGGGCCAGTGTTCCTGTAGATAATCCTACGTCGCGTATTGTTACTCTTCCTTTTGTCGCTCTGTACGACACGGCTGAGAACAGCAGCATCGAGATTATTCGTAATCCGACGTAACGTAATCCCCTCTTGGGGCTAGGGTGGTTGGCTTGTCGGGGGTTGACCACCCGTCTTAATTCTTTCCCGACTCAATGATATAACCAAAGGACCACCCGACATGGCCGATCTATTCAATATGATCCCGACCGACGACACTATTCTTGTAGAAATCAAACACCCTGTGACTGAAGAGGCACTCATTAAAGACGATGGGAAGCCTATGACTATCACGGTGTATGCGCCTCACTCTAGTGTCTACAAAGCACAGATTCACGAACAAACCAACAAGCGTATCCAGAAGGCAGCCAAAGGTAAGAAAGTTACTTTCACTGCTGAAGAGTTGGAAAACTCCATGCTGGACCTTCTGGCTAAGACTACTAAGGACTGGGACATTCAGTTCAACAACAAGTCCCCTAAGTTTACTGTAGCAGAGGCTGCTGACCTCTACGCTAAGGTTCCTTGGCTTAAGCAACAAGTTATTGATGCCCAAGAGGATTACTCTGCTTTTTTGAAGGTCTAATCCTTGATCTAGGGGAGTATGCAGAGTGGCACTTCAAACTCTCTATTCCTGACAAGAATGGTGTGACCGAGAGAGAACATTTACAAGAAGTGGAAAAGCAGTCTGGACGAACACCATTGGCTCTACAGGGACCTGAGTTCCCAGAGTTACTGGAATACGTCTGGACTGCTTTTTTATTGCTCAATAGCACCAGAGGTCAAGGGTTTTCTGGACCCATTCCTATCAGTTACCAAGAGATTGATGCTTGGCAACGTATGACACAGAACACATTGCTACCTTGGGAAGTTGAGGTAGTTAAGAAAATAGATACCGTTTACTTGAGGGTTGTGAATAAAAATGGCTGATATTACTCTTACAGTAGACTTTACGCAAGTCAATAGTCTCAACACAACCCTCAAGTCAACCGATACCCTCTTTGTTAAAGTTGTAGATTCTCTTCTCCGTGAATCTAAAAGAGCCGATAGGGTCACTGAAGCCTTTGCCGATACTACACAAGAGAACCTAGATATTATCAACAAAGCAGAAGCCATAGTCACGGCAAAACTACAACAAGAATCTGATAGACGGGAGAAGCTTCGTGTTAAAGAAACAACTCGGGCTGAGAAAGAAGCTCAGAAGCTTGTGGATGCAAACGACAAAATCATTGCTTCAGAAATAAAACGTAGGGCAGAAGAAGATAAAAACGCTGCCGCTTATGCACAAAATTTCCAAGCTCAAATAGGCCCTAATCTCGGGTTAGGTGCTCAAGGGATTTCTGCTGGTGCTTCTGCTTCTGCTTTTGATGATGAGATTGATAAACTAAGTCAGAAATATGACCGTGCTTATGCTGCGTCTAAACTATACACACAACAAGTTCGAGAGTTGAACCAAGCTGAGAGGCTAGGTGTAATTACTAAACAAAGGTTGAACAAGGAAATAGACCAACTCGACATGGAACTTCGACAGTTCTCAAATTCTGTTGAGGGGGCAATTCTTGTAAACAACAGATTTAGCCAGCACATAAATCAAACTGGCACTGGAGTCAATAAGTTTGGTATGTATGCCCAACAGGTTGGTTATCAGGTTGGTGACTTCTTTGTACAAATCCAATCCGGGACTAACTTCCTTGTAGCTTTTGGACAACAGGCTACACAGCTTGCGGGACTATTCCCCGGTGTTCTTGGTGCTGCTCTGGGTATTGGTATCTCTCTTGCCACAGCAGTTGGTGCTGCTTTTATGCGTACTGCATCAGATGTCGAGTCTTCTTCTGACAGACAAGTGGCTGCCCTTAAAAAACTAGGAGATGCCATAAAAGAACAACAGGGGTTGCTGGATGAACTTCGTTTTGGTGGGTCCGCAACTGCTTTTGCTGAGAACGAAGTTAACAGACTTGAATCTCAAATTTCTGGTATCAATAACCTAATACAGGCCTTGACTGCTAACATTGAATCCGCAAGCAACAGTTCAGATTTTGAGGCTGCGCTTATTGCTCGTGACCTTGCAGAAGCGGAAATACAGACACAACAAGAAATTCTTGCGGCTCTTGAAAAGAAGTTAACTACCTTTAAAAGTTTAGAAGAAGCCCAACGCATGTTGAATGGTGGGTTGTCCACTTCGGCAGGTATTCAGAAAGGTATTCTTTATGACACGATAGTAAGGCTTCGTCAACAAAAGGCTGAGGCTGACGCTCAAGTTAACTCTCAAGAAGAAATGAACAAGAAACTTACCCTTGGAAAGAACCTATTTCATGGGTTGGCTGGGGAAACCCAATCTGTCTCGATCTATCTTTCTGACGCGCTTCGTTCTGCTCTTGGTCTTGCCAGTGTAAACTTTAGTAATGTGAAAACAGTGGCGGACTACCTCGCTATTGCACAAGGTCAAATGGGTCGAGGTCTTCCCTCTACAGGGGAGCCAAGAATGACAATCGGGCCTAGTTTTGAAACAGGTGGCAGGCAGTCTGCTGTTCCTATCCCAAAAGTAAGTGCCACTTTGGAAGACTATTTTGGTGTTTCTGCTACTGGTCAAGGTGGTACTGGCCCTGCGGAATCTACCCAGACTGCGATTGAGAGACTACAAGAACAACTCGCTGTAGAGAGGGAACTGATTGGTACTTCTGAAGCCTATCAGAAAGTCCGTAGTGCTCTAGGTGAAGAGTTCAAGACCACAAGTCCAGAAGTTATTGCAAGTTTGGTTGATCAAGCCACTCAGATTGAACGTCTGATTGATCTTGAGAAACAACGAGAGCAAGTCTTGGGTACTGTCAAGTCATCTATGGAAGATACCTTGATGTCGATAGTGGATGGTACTAAGTCTGCTAAAGAAGCCTTTAAGACTATGGCTGCTGAGATAGTCAAGGAACTCTATCGTGTATATGTTGTTCAACAACTTGTAAATAGTGTTTCTGGGTTCATCATGCCTTCTAAAGGGCCTGCTGGTTCTGTACCACGTCTGTCACAAGCGCAACCTCGTGCTGCTGGTGGCTCCATGATGGCTAATATGGCTTACATGGTTGGTGAGAATGGCCCTGAACTTGTTATCCCTCGTCACTCTGGTACTGTAGTCAATGCAAAGCAAACTGCTAATACCATGAATGGTGGTGGTTCCATAACTGTCCAGAATAACATCACTGTCACTGGTAGCGATGCGGCTATGGTTCGTACTGAAGTAGCAAAGATGATACCACAAATCACTAATGCCACTAAGGCTGCTGTGCTTGATGCTAAACAACGTGGTGGTCAGTTCGCCGCTGCTTTCCGATAAGAGGTTAACATGACACTAAGCTATCCCCTCAGTACCCCGACTAACATTGGGATTGCCAACATCACCCTCTCTGCTGAGAATGCTGTAGCTATCAGTCAATCTCCCTTTACCTATCAACAACAGGTTGTAGCTCACCCCGGACAACGGTGGGCTGCTTCCATCTCTCTTCCTCCTATGAAGCGTCCAGATGCAGAATACTGGGTTGCTTTCCTGCTTAGTCTCAAGGGGCAGATTGGAACCTTCCTTCTAGGTGATCCTAACTGTGTAGCTGCTCAAGGGTCTGCTACTGCTCGTAGGAATATCCTTGCCTACAGTGA
Organism: Ophiocytium majus; assembly: GCA_032358315.1. Lineage (NCBI taxonomy): Eukaryota > Xanthophyceae > Mischococcales > Ophiocytiaceae > Ophiocytium > Ophiocytium majus. The sequence continues at coordinate 10,810 of JAULBY010029961.1, forward strand.
GCAACTAGACAATGCCTATTGGAATGTTAATGGTGGTGCTGTAACTGCAAATGCTGAGACTGCCCCTAATAGCACTGTGACTGCTGATAACCTTGTTGAGAATACTGTCAACACTGGTCACTATCTTGGTAGGAATATCTCTTGGGTATCAGGTACTACCTACACCTTGTCTGTCTATGTTAAAAGACCTATTGGTTCTGTCAGGAACGTTCGTCTTTCTCTCCCTGCAACTCAATTTGGTGGGGTTAATTCTGCTGCCTTCTTTGATACCTCAACTGGTGCAGTTCTCTCTACCGATGGTGGCGTATCGACTACAACTGAAACTCTAGCTAATGGTTGGTTCCGCTTCTCAGTTAGTAAGGCAGCCGCAGCTACTGCAACCGATGACTTCCGTTTCTTTCTTGTTCTGGGTACTAGCAACTTTAACTATACAGGGGATGGTACTTCTAGTCTGTCTTTATGGGGTGCCCAACTTGAGGTTGGTTCAAGTCCTACAGCCTATCAAGGTGTAGTTGCGACCTATGGGCCATTGGTTAATGGTGGCAGTCAAGTTGGTGATACTCTCATCATTGATAGTTGTAGCCCTAGTGTGACAGGCTTCTTGCTTCCGGGTGACTACATCCAACTAGGTTCTTCTACGACTACACAACTGTACAAGGTTCTGACCCAAGTAGATACTGATGCCTCTGGCAATGCTACTCTTGACTTGTGGCCTAATCTTCGTACCTCCCCTGCTGACAATGCAGCCATTACTGTAGCTAACACAAAAGGTAGGTTCCGTCTGAAGGACAATGTAACCCAATGGGGTATCAACGAGATTAGTTCTTATGGTATCACTTTTGACTGTGTGGAGGCAATATGAGTAGGGACATTACTACTGAAGTCCTAGACGCACTAGATGATGATGTAGTCTATCCCTTCTTTGCTGTAGACTTGGCTTTCTCTAGTGGCCCTCTGTATTTGTGGTCTGGTTATGGTGATCTTGTCATTGACTCTAAGACCTACTTGGGTGCAGGTACACTGTTAGCCCTCTCTAGTGTAGAAGAGACTACAGAGATAGAAGCTAAAGGGGCTTCTCTTACTTTGAGTGGCATACCCTCTAGTTTCCTATCATTAGCCCTTGCAGAACCTTATCAGGGGCGTGAGTGCCGTATCTACTTCGGTATGACTAGTGCTCCATCTGCCTATGTAGAAATCTTCTCTGGTGAGTTAGACCAGATGAACATCTCAGAGGAAGGCAGTACGTCCAGTATCTCTGTAACTGCTGAGAATGTCTTGATCAAACTTGAGCGTCCTGTAGTAAGACGTTTCACTAATGAGGATCAGAAGTCTAGGTATCCTGCTGATAAAGGTTTGCAGTTCATTGCAGGGCTACAGGATAAAGAAATCTACTGGGGTAGAACCTCTAAATAGTAACTACAGTATAGATAGAAAGGCACCCGACATGCCAATCACTTACAGACAAGAATCCCTAATCTCCTACAAGGATGATGCCACTCTTCTACTAGAACTCCATTGGGAAGAGATTGCCCTCAACAAAGACGCTATCAAGTTGAACCCCGATTGGGATACCTACTTCGAACTAGAAGATAAGGGTATCTTGAAAATCTTTACTGCTAGGGAAGATGGTAAACTTGTAGGATACTTTGTAGTTATCTGTAGACATCACCTACACTACAAGGATCACCTATTTGCTTTTAATGATGTTCTGTACCTACAGAAGGAATACCGCAAGGGTTTCACAGGTGCAAAACTTATGAAGTTCGCAGAGAAGTGTCTTAAGGAGGATGGCATCTCCGTCCTTGTAGTCAACACAAAAAGACATAAGCCTTTCGATATTCTTCTATCTTGGCTAGGCTATAAACATGTAGAGAACGTCTACACCAAACTATTGAGGGATTGATATGGCTATTATTGGTGCGGCTATTCTTTCTACTGGCGCTGCATATGTCACAGGGACTATTGTTGCTTCCCAAGTGATAGGCTACTTCCTTGTTACCACAGCTATGGGCGCTGCCCTTAATGCTCTTACTCCTAAACCCACCATCAGCAATCGTGGTAGCCGTGGCTATAGCCTGACTGGCGAGAGTGGTTCTGCTGTAGACCATCAGATCATCTATGGCATGGCTAGGGTGGGTGGTGTTCGCCTCTATGATGCTTCTACTGGGGCAAACAACGGTTATCTCCATCGGATCATAGCCTTTGCTGGGCACAGGATTCAATCCTACGAACAAATCTATCTGAACGATGAAGTTGTTACTCTGGATGGGTCTGGTAATGTAACCTCTCCTGCTCGTTATAATGGCTATGTCCGTATCAAGACTTACTCTGGTACGACTACACAGGCTGCTGACACTGACCTTATCTCAGAGACACTCTCTCTTCCTGAGAACGAAGGGCGTTGGACTTCAGCACATAGACTGCGTAATATTGCCTATCTCTATGTTAGGTTCAGGTACAATCAAGATGTCTTCCCCAACGGTATTCCTGTAGTCTCCGCTACCATTAAGGGTAAGAGGGTCTATAACCCAGACACTACAGTTACTGAGTGGAGTGATAATCCTGCCCTCTGCCTGAGAGACTATATATCTTCTGCTTATGGTCTTGAGCAACCTGATAGCCGTATTGACGATGCTTCAATCATTACCGCTGCTGCTATCTGCGATGAACTTGTAGGCGCTGACAAACGCTATACCTGCAATGGTTCTTTCGTTACTGCACTCTCCCCTAGCCAAATCATCTCTGACATCCTGACTTCAATGGGTGGTCTATTCTGGTACTCTCAGGGTAAGTGGAGAATGAAGGCTGCTAAATATGTCACACCTACAGTAACTCTTGATGAGGGGGACTTACGTTCTGGCATAAGCCTGTCTACTCGTCATTCTCGTAGGAACAACTTCAATAAGGTTAAGGGGACGTTCAGGGGTACTGAGTCTGATTGGCAAACTGCTGACTACCCTACAGTCACGGATAGTGCCTTCCTTACGGCAGATAACAACATTGAAAACGTAGTGGATGTGCCATTGCCATTTACTTCTGACTCTGTGACTGCACAACGGTTGGCTAACATCTTCCTTCGTAGGAATAGAGAGCAACTTACCTTCTCTGCTTCATTTGGTCTTAAGGCTTTCCAAGTGCAAGTGGGTGACTTTGTATATATCAACAATACACGTTTCGGTTGGTCCAACAAAGTATTTGAGGTAACTACTTGGACCTTTGGACTAGTGGATGGACTTGATCTTCAGGTACAGATGACCCTTCGTGAGATTAGCGAAGCAGTATTTACTCTCTTTGATGCTTCTGTCTTTGAGAACAACAACACAAGTCTCCCTAGTGCCTTCTATGTAGAACCTGTTGGTCTTGTAGTCACCGGGGAAGTTAGGATCATCAAAGAGAGCTTGACGGATGTTATCATCGCTACTGTCACTGCTACTCAGCCAGATAACGTAGAGAGGGTAGAAGTACAGTTCAAGAAGACCGCAGACACTAAGTGGACCGTTATTGGTGTAGGTGATCTAGGTGACTACGAAGCTATTGCGGTAGACCCAAGCACTACCTACGACATTAGGGCGAGGTCCTACAGCTTCCTTGGTGTCAAGAGTGAGTGGACTTACCGAAACGCTTTTCAACCTGTTGGTTCGGCTGAACCTCCATCAAATGTGACAGGTTTCTCTGCTAATCTGAATGGCGGGGTGATTAACCTAGCTTGGACTGCTGTTCCTGATCTGGACTTGTCGTACTACCTGATCCGTCATGCAGTAGAGGAATCTGGGGCTACTTTTGCTAATTCCACTACAGCCGTAGAAAAAGTTTCTCGCCCTGCTACTTCTGTAGCCATCCCTACAAGACCGGGGACCTACAGTATTCGTGCCTACGATAAACTTGGCAACCCTTCAGTCCTTACAACCTCTGTGGTTGTTCCCGCAGGCGCACTAGAGACCTTCACAAACAACCTGACTGATGTTGAAAGCCCGACATTTGCAGGCTCTAAAACAGGTTGCTCGGTTACGTCTAGCCAACTCAGGATCACCGATACTTCTGTGGCACCCTCTACCGCAACCTACACCTTCACTGGGAACATTGATACTGGTGCAGTCCGTAGGGTTCGTGCTCGTGTAGATATTAATGTAAACCGTTTTGACAGTGGTTCCGGTTTGTTTGATGGTCTTTCTGGACTATTCGACAGTTTCCCCGGCCTCTTTGATGACTTCACGGGGGGAAATCAGAATGCTGATACGGATGTTCTAACCTACATCTCTATCACAGAACAAGACCCCGCTGGAAGTCCTACTTGGTCTGATTACCAACTGTTCAAGGCTGGGGATTTCTACGGAAGGGCCTTCAGGTTCCAAGTAGTCCTCAACTCTCAAAGTATTGGTGTTTCTCCAAGTATCTCTGGCTTGACTGCAAGAGTCTCCTATAACTAATCCCCCGACAAACTAAAAGGAGCCTAGTAATGGCTACACATGACTACGTTATTGATAACCAGTCTGCTTCTGCTTTTAGGACAGACCTAAACAATGCCTTGCAAGCAATTCTAACACAGAACTCTAGTGCTACTGCTCCAGCTACAACTGCTGCTAACATGATTTGGTATGATACAGCTAATGATCAAATCAAGAAGCGTAATGAAGCCAATAGTGCTTGGATTACTCTTGGTACTATTGATGAGGGTGCTGGCACTTTTACTCCTACTGGACAACGTGCTCTAGCGTCTCAGGCTCAAGCAGAAGCAGGTACAGATAATACTACAGTGATGACCCCTCTTAGGGCTGCTCAAGCTATTGCTGTTCTGTCACCTGCATATGTAGATACTGTCTTGCTGGGAACTTTGACTACCACTAGTGGCTCTACTCAGACACTTTCTGGACTGGTGTTGACTGACTACAAATTTCTCTTCATGACGTTCAACGGGGTTTCAATGTCTACCACTACATATTTTAGGGTAGGTGGAGTGAGCGGGCCGTTTTCTTTTAGTATTACTAGTAGCGGGTCTACACTTAGTGGGCATTGCAACATTGATTTGCAGAACGGCGTAGGATCGTTATCGACGGATGATAATAGGGGTGCTATTGGCTAGTTTACGGCAGGCCCAACTGGGTTTACCAATG
>JAULBY010029972.1:0-15919 GCA_032358315.1 Ophiocytium majus
CTTTAGACAATGCGGTTGCAAGTTCTTTAATAGAATCAGATTGAGGCATTTTGACCTCCAAATACATTTCCAAAATCTTCAAAAACTGACTGCAAAAGATTGTTGCGTTTGTTGTTGGGTTTACCACACGCTGCACGAATTACATCCACATCGTCTTGTGACAACTCTGTGCCGTATTCCATGTTATCTAACGCTACTTCTAAGCGTTCTTCCATTTCCATCATTACTTGCGCCATTTCATCCATGTTGTTTCTCCCTTTGGCTATAGCAAAATTGCTATAACTAAACTTTAAACCTAAATTGAATTAAATGCAAGCATTGTTGCAAAAATAATACTTTAAGGTTAAACTTGGCTTTATGGCACTTAAACTTAATACCAAACAAATGATAGAACTGCTTGGAGGCGTTAAAGCAGTTGCTAAAAAGCTAAATATTAGCGTTCAAGCTGTTAGTCAATGGGATGACAACAGTATTCCTGTGTCTAAAATGGTTATGATTGCAGCCCTAATAGAAAAAGAAAGTCACGGATTAGTGACTCGCCAAGATATGTTTCCTAAGTCTTGGATGTGGATTTGGCCTGAATTAGTGCCTAAAAACAACATTTTTGGTTCGCAAGATGAATAGAGTTGTTTGTTGGTTTAGCTGTGGCGCTGCTAGTGCTGTGGCTACAAAACTTGCTTTGTCGCAATTTAAAGACAAAGAAGTTGTAATTGCTTACACAGAAGTAATTGAAGAACACCCAGACAACAAGCGTTTTTTAGCTGATTGTGAACAATGGTTTGGTCAAAAAATACTTGTTTTGGGAAATGACCGCTATGAAAGGTCTATTTACAAGACTTTTGAAAAATCAGCCATGAACATAAAAGGCGCAAGCCCATGCACTCGTAAACTAAAAAAGGATGTTAGGTTAAAGTTTGAAAAACCTACAGACATTCAAGTTTTTGGTTACACAATGGAAGAACAAGACCGTTATGACCGCTTTCTTGATGCCAATAACATTATGGCTATTGCGCCTTTAATTGATAAAGGTCTTGGAAAGATAGATTGCCTTGCAATGCTTCAAAACGCTGGCATAGAACTTCCAACCATGTACAAGCTAGGCTACCATAACAATAACTGTATTGGATGCGTAAAAGGCGGTAAAGGCTATTGGAATAAGATTAAAGTAGACTTTCCAGAACAGTTTGACAGAATGGCTAAATTGGAACGGCTTAAAAAGCAAACTGTGTTGAAAGATGTTTATTTGGATGAACTGCCACCTGAAGCTGGTAATTACCCCCAAGAACAAGATATTCAATGCGGTATTTTTTGCCACATGGCAGAAGAAGAAATAAAAGAGTAAACTCGCAGTCCGCACTCCAGGCGTTACTAAGCACCTAAATCGGTGGCGTGGAAGAAAAGATAGGCTAGTCATGCACCCGACTGCAAGCCTCGTAGACTTAAATGGGTACTACAGAAGATTTAGGGGACAAGGTGATACAAGACCCTTTATCGAGAGAACATTATCTTCGGAAGGACTAGATGTCATAGACATTGGGTCGGTTGATGGTTTCCCATCACCCTTGGTCAATCTATATCTAAAAAACAACACTAAGGGAAAATACTTACATAAATCTATTGCAAACTGATTAAACTGACTAGGCTGTTTACTTTTAAAGGGGAAAATATGAAAGATGGACACTATGTTGGTTCTATAGTTATGGGCAACACCACCATTGAATTGCGTGGCTATAACGGAGATAGAGAATACGCTTACATTGGCGACCACGACATTACTGAAATGTGTAATGAATTAGATTGTTGGGAAAAGTTTGAATACGAACTTTATTACCAAAAAGGTCGTAATGGAACTAGATGAAATATGCCCATGTGACGGCTGCGAATGGGCAGCTAAATGTGGTGAATATGAGTTAGCTTGCAGGGCATTTTCTAGTTTTGTGTTGCGTGGCACATTTACCAACCACAAACACAGGATGCCTTCTGGTCAGCTATTTCAAAAGATATTTCAAGAAGATGATAAAGCGTTAAAGAATTACCTTAAATCGTTACAAGCAAAAGCAGGTCAAAATGACTTATTTGAATGATTTTGTAATTATTGAAGAAGCAGATGGGTCATTTACCGTTAATTTAAACGGTGGTGAAATTACTATAGGGGAAAACGATGACAAAGAACGACAAGAAACTACTGACACAGATGATTGAAGCTGGCAGATTTAGCTATGCCATGTATGAGTTGCTGATAGAACAGAATAAAGCTGATTCTAAGGCTATGATTAAAAAGATGGGCAACAAGTGGGTATGTCACCCAGACAACCGTGTAAAACGCCTAGAAACGCCTTTAGGACAGCTTACAAAAGGTTCAAGAGTTCTTAACCATATTAAGGGCTTCTGATTCTTCCTTATCTACTCGATTAAGCCAACCTTTTCCGAATATGGGAAAGGTTTTTAATGAACGATAATATTCTCGTCTTGCGTCAGAAAACTTGGCGATAAGGCTAATAACATCAGTAGATTTAATGAGTGCCATTGTTCGTGGGCCGATAACTCCATCAGCCACGCATCCAAGACAGGATTGAAGAAGTTTAACGCTTCTGCCTGGCCCTGCGTTAACTCCCATGCTGAAGATAAGTAACGATAATCCTCTTGGTAAGACTTCGCAGTAAGTGGGTCGCCAATATCTTTGTTCATATAAAGGTGCTACATCTTCCTTTGTTAGGTTTTTTAACGACTCTACAGGGTGACCTACCCATTCTTCCCAAACACGCTTGGTAACGCCTAAATTGGTTTCTCCGCCAGGGTCACCTTTTAAGCCTTGTGCGCCTGTCCAACCACCTTCATGCTTTAAAACTAAATCTAAACACTCTTTAAAATTACTTGGCATTAAAAATACCTATTTGTTCATTTAACCACGCTTGTAATGAAACAAGCTGTTGTGTAGTTATTGCACATTTTTCAATAAATTTAGGGTCGGTGGCTGTGCCATCAACGCTGGAGGTGGATTGGGAAAGTTCATTTGCTTGTTGGGCGTTGGTGAGGCGCACCCCAGAATACATACGCTTAATAAGGGCAACACGATTTTCATAGTCATTTTTTACCTTTTCAGTTACTTGGGTGGCTTCTTTGGCTTTTGATTTATTGATTAATTCTTGTTCTTTTGCTGCTAATTCAACTTTAGACACATAAGCATCATATTTTGCAGACTCATACTTACCATAGCCAATACCTCCTAATGCTGCAACGCTTAAAGCAATCATTATCCAACTTGTAATAGGCAATGGGAACATTAAACAAACCTTATCGTAAACGCAAAAGTTGCTGGGAAATTCTTAATTAAACCTGCATTTGTAGGGTCGTTAATAAACGCTGGGTCAACTAAAGCACGAATGTTATGCCCAAAATTTAAAATCATCATCTTGCCAAAAACATGGTGGTATGAGTTGTATTGCCATAAATTATGGCCTTCTACACGGATTGTGCCTTCGGTTTGTTCATTGCAGTTGATATTGCCTTGATAAGACATACCGCTAGAACCATTAATGTATTTAACGCTAAAACCATAAAAAGGATTGCGCCATAGCCATTGGACTTTTGACCACCAACAAGGGTTATGTAATGACCTAAAGGTTTGGTCACCGTCTAGGCTGTTATCAGGTGTTTGAAACCATGATAACCATGACCAGAGGCGTGGCCCTGATTCCCATACAGTAGCGTTGTTACACCATCCTATTTGCGTGCTGTAGCAAATCCCAATAATGAAAGCCAATGGAAAAGTAAGAATTGTCCCAATAAGGTTAATTGGAACTAGAATTAAGGCATAAATAAGGTAGTTCATTTGTCCTCCAAAGGCATTGTGGTTACAAATCTAAGCACAGCAACAACAACACCAATAAAAATAAGAAGTACCCCATACAAACGAGGATTAATAAGATTTTCAATATAGCTAAAATTATCATAAACTACTCCTAATATGACTAAAGCTAGTGAAAACCACATTGTCTTGGAGTGCATAGCACCCCTAGTTCTACGCCTCATTTTGCGTGGTATATGCCAGCAAAAAAGCTAATAATTCCACTAATAGCAGACACAACTGCCATTCCCATCCAAAATCCACCACGACTCTTGTTGGCTAACTCAAGCAGTTCTTTAATATCTCTGTCCATGCCATCTACTTTGGCTTGCAAAGTTTCTACTTGCTGTACAAGACCGCCAAATTTAAACATATCAAATTCAGCCATATCATGCTTTCTTTTTGCGTGTCGTAGCCTTTTTTACTGTTGGCTTTTTAGCAACAGGCTTTTTGGGCGCAGTTTCAAATTCATGCGGTGTATATGGCTTTTGCACAGCAGGAAAAGGCCATGAAGTATCTACGCTAACTTTTGGCATATAGCCAATTTTGTCAAATAACCAAGTAACGATAAACATAGCTTTTCCTTAACAAGTGTATGTGCCTGAACCTGTGTATTTCAACACAGTCGAAGAACCCGTTGTAGTCACGGTTGGACTACCAGTATGTACGCCTGTGTAATTTAATGTAGGCATAGACAAGAAAACAACACCTGAACCACCATTACCACCAGTAACTCCTGATGCACCACCGCCTCCACCGCCACCTGTGTTTACACCACCATTATTGCCTGGGGATGCACCAGCACCAGCAGCGCCACCACCACCAGTTCCACCGCCTCCTGCACTAACACCCCAACCACCGCCACCACCGCCTAAATATTGGCTAGTGCCTGTAATTAATGTTTCAAGGCCAATACCACCTGTACCGCCTGTACCGCCCCCAGGATTATTTGATGCAGCGCCACCAACAGCATTAGCGCCTGCACCACCACCGCCAGCCGTATTTTCACCTTCATTACTAAAGCCAGCACCACCAGAGTAGCCATTACCAGAAGAACCACCGTTTAATGCGCCAGGCTGTCCTGGCACAGCATCTACAATTCCTGTAATTAAAGAACTAGAACCAGCAGAACCAGTAGCGTTAGAGCCACCTGCACCACCAGCACCAATAGTAATTGTTAATATATTTGTTCCTGGAATTACAGATGTTGTGCTTGCTGAAACTTTACCTGCGCCACCACCACCAGGCAATCTTAGGCCTGCTGAACCTCCAGCGCCACCGCCTACTGCAACATAGGTAATAGTGTAAGAACCTTGGTTTACAGTCAAGAAACGATGCCAATTACCTGATACATAGCCTTCATAAAATGGGCCATCAGTATTAAAGCGCATTATTCCTTGAATAGGAGTGGCATCACGCAATGCTGTAGGGCCAACTGGAAGGTAAATTTCGTTGGTCATTTCATGCAAGTCAAGCGTAATATTAACTATGTCACCACCAGTAATATCAACAGCATCAGCATCTTGATAAGCCATTGTTCCTAAAGCAGCAATAAGTTGGTCTACATAATATTTTGTAGCACCATCTTGTGCAGAAGAAGGTTCACCTAAATTAATAATACGGTTTGTACCCATATTAAGGTTGCCAGAAGCGGTTGTTTGACCGTCAGCAGCCAATGAACCTGTCAATGCGTTAGCAATGTCTGTAAGGGTGTTATTAGCCCATGTAGAACTAATAGTTGTGCCTGTTACTACAGGGTTTCCTACTGGTAACGAGTATGTACCTGAACCGTTGCGTGACATTTTCTATTCCTTTATTGTGTTGGGGCTTGTTTACCAGCCCTCATCATTGCTGCTAATTGGTTAACATCAGATTTTCTCATTTTTGTAGCGCCATATCTTGCGCCCATAGCACCAGCAGTCATAGCAAGACCAGCAGGGCCACTTACAGAAGTAGCTAACAATGCTGGAATACTGCTTACTGCGCTAGTAGGTGCAAATTTACCAAAAATACGCAACATATTTTGTGTATTAGTGCCTTTAGCGGCTTGTTTAATAGCAGCCTGTTCTTCTTGAGTAAATAAACGCATTTTTTTGTCGTTTTTAGCCAAATTGCGTAATTGTTGTGACAATGAGTTTTCTGCCCCAGACATACTAAATTTAGTTTTATCTAATTCAGCCCGTTCTAACATATCAGTAAATACTTCAGATTTACTCATTTGGGCATATTTATCTCTAGCTTGCTTCCATGCTGTTAAACCTTCTTTGTTTCCACCAACAATAGAAGATTCAGGAATAGTTGCAACATAAGTATCAAACTCAGATTTTAAAATGCTTGCAATTCTGCGTTCATCTGGTTCTGTGCTTTTTTGTGCGTTTTGAATAAATTTACGCAAAGTGCTTAATTCTTCAAAATCTTTAGGAATTTTAGCGTTTTGCATTTCTTCTAAAGCAACAGCTACTTTAGGCATTAATCTTGCGTCATAACCTTCAGAACGCAAATCTTTGCCTACGCTTGTCATCATATTTGAAAAATACTTTGGATTTAATTCAACTCCAGATTCTTTTGCTTGCTTAAACAATGCGGATGATTGCATTGCTAAATCTTCTGCTGTTGGGGCTGTTTTAGCTATACCTGCAATATCAATTTTAGGTTCGCTACGCAATGCTTGTGCTATACGAGTTGTAGCAGGTTCTACAGCTTGTGCAACTTTGCTTACAACTGGTTGTACGGCCTCGCCAACCATACTAGCTTCTTCACGCAAAGCATTAGCCATGTTGTTAACAACAGGTCTACTGCCTTTAGCAGCTTGTGTAAAAGATGGAATAGCGCCAATATTTCCAATGTAAGGAGGCAATTTAGCGGCCTCTAAAGCACCGCCAATATCACCTAAAACTTCTTGAGTTACAGGTGAAGTTGGTTGATATTGTGGAATGTTTTGTAATGCTTGTTGCGTATATTTTTGACCTAATTGCGCTGGTTCTTGACCTGTAGCAATAGCTTCAGGAATGCTTCTAGCAACGCCATAAGCCTGTGCCATAGGTTGTCTTACGGCTTCGCTAACAATGGTTGTAGGCACTTCATAAAGCGCTTTAACCCTATCCATCATGCTTATAGGTTTAGATGCTGGCTGTGGATTTATGGCATTAGGAACTTCACCCACAACAGTAGGAACATCAGTATTAATAACATTTCCACGATTTTGTGGATTGTATAGTTTTTGCGCTTGTGCAATAACATCAGCTTGTGAAGCCCCAGCAGGGCCTTCCAATGTTATTTCTTTTCCATCAGGGGCAGTAACAATATATTCAGCCATTATTTCACCGATTTAACAGACCAACCGCCTTGAGAGGCTGCAGCTTCTGGTTTAGCAAAAATAGAATCCCAATTTAATTCAGGGGCATATTTTTTGTTTATATCAATAATTGTTTTTAATGCTGCTGTGCGAACTCCTGGTGTAACGCTAGCATCGCCAATTTGTCCTGCTGCTTCTTTATATACAGCCACATCTTTATCAGATTGAGGCCCTTGAAAGCGTGGTGTATTCATTAAAATTTTAGAACCTAATACTTTTAATTGTGCGTCTGCTGCATTTTTTTCGCTTTCAATTCCAAACCAATTTGCAGCACCACCCAATAGATTTCCAACGCCACTTCCGTGTGCTTGTGGCAATAATGTAGCAATATCTTTTGCTACACTAAATACATCTTTAGCACTTTTAACATTAGTTTGGTCTGTTTCAAGTTGTGTTTTAGCTGCTTCTGCCGCTAATTTAACCACTTCTTTTGGTGGTAAATTAGCTGTATTTAATGTTTGTGCAGCAGGATTAACCCCAGTATTTGTGTCTTTTGCCAAAACTGTAAGACGGTTCATCCAACTTGGTAAATATTGTGCTTGTCTAGGGTCAGATTGAACTAATTGAGTGTAATCTTGCGCCCTTTGTTGAAGCATTTTTTGTGGGTCGCCACCAGTTTGTGCAAGTAACTGTTTAGCGTATGCTGGGCCTTGATTAACGGCTGCATCAAACGCAATTTCAGCAGTTTTTGGTGGTAAATTATCAGCGCCAATAGCATCCCAATAACGAGTTTTGTAAATAGCTTCAGCTTGTGGTTTTGTAAGATTTTTAACATCAATATCTGGGTTAGCTTTTTGGTTAATACCAAATTTAGCAGGTGCGCCAGACAAACCATCTTTAGGTACAAATGCTTCACCTTCAAGACTAAACACTTTAGCCATTGCAGGGGCAAATGAACTGTTACCAGCAACAGAAGATGAACCAAAAGCACCGCTTTGTGGTAAATAACCTTCCCATTTTCCTTTTGCTTGTTCAACATCAGGTTTTGTGCCACCAAGGATAAATGTAGATGCTGGATTAGCAGAATTAACATTGACCCATCCAATCTTTACATTACCATTTGCATCAGGAAGTTCAGATTTTTCCCATTTTGGTTCTTTAAACATTTGCTTGTACAAATCAGCGCCCATAGCTGAGGATTTAGGGCCAGGTGAAGCAAGTAAATTAGCCATTGCTAATTGTGGGTTTGCTGCCTGTGCTGGGTTTACAGCAGTAGGCATAGGCACATTAGCGCCTTCCAAGCCAACGCCTTGTCCATAAGGGCCAGCCAACTCCGTAGTTATTTGTGGCGTACCTTTGTACAACTCCATATTTTTTTGAAGGTCTAATAAGTCTTGCTGACGCAACGCTTTAGCCATTGATAATTCTTGCTGGTCAATGTCTTTAAGTTCTTTTTCGCCAACATATTGCTGTGCTAAATTACCAAGAAATTGCCAAGGGCTAGCACCAACATACACATTTCCAACCATTTGGCTTTGTGGAGTTTGCATACCTTGTTGAATAAGCATTTGCGCCAATTTTCGTTGACGGTCATACCCAGCCATTTCTGGATTAGCTAATAATTGAGATAAATCGGTAGCCATATTAAATCCCTAGCATGGAGTAATTAACCATCTTATATCCGTTATTTGTTGTAATAACGGCATAAGGAATAACTTTTTCAACTTCTTGCGCCATAACGCCAATATGCTTGCCATAACCTGCAATATCTTTGAATTCAGATTTGTATTCATATTCGTAAATATTTAATCCGTTTGGCAACACACCAACAGGCTTAATATTTTCTTTTGCACGAATGTCTGAGTATTTCAACCCAGCACCAGCTAATGTAAATAAACCTTGCATCATTGCATTGTTTTGTGCATTAGAAGCATTGGCAGTATTCCAATTACTTTGATTTGTTAATCCCATAGCACCCATAAAATCTGTTCCAGGAACGGTAGTTGTAGGCGCATAAGTAGGTGTAGACAAGTTTTTAAGTAAACCAGCTACTTGCGCTGGGGCCATGTATTTAGCCATAGCTTGTATAAATGCTTGATTTTGTGCATCCATACCCAATTTTTGATTGGAAATTTGTTGGTTATACGCCAATTCATTAGCAGACATATTTTGCACATTGGTACGCAATGGTTGCGTAAATGATTGTTCTTGACCAGCAAGGTTAAGCCCAACCTGAGTAGCGCCTTGACCAAATACTTGTTGATTGGCCCGTAATCCTGTGTCCATACCACCAACAATAGCACTAGTTCTTGCATCATTTTGTTGTTGTGCAAGCAGTTGTTTAGCTGTTTCGTAAGCCTTAGTGCCTGGCACAATACCTTGGTTTGCTAACTGTGCATCAGAAGATTGTGATTGACGCTGTAATGTAGGTTCAAGCCTACGCATAATAGCGTTTTCATAAGTTTCACCAGGATTAATACCAAAAGAAGGTAACTTAGATTGGTCAATGTTGGTATTTACATTATATTTTGGTAAAGGCAATAATTGTGTAGCAGGGTTAAATTGTTGCTGATTTAAGCGTGAACCATAGTAGTTCATGCTTGGCATATCACCTGTACTGTTAAATGTAGGTGATTGAAATGCTGAACCGTAAGTTTGTGCCAACTGAGGCATTTGGGCATTAATAGCGTTTTGAATACCAGGAGCAGCCGTAGTATTCATTGTGTATGTAGGGTTACCATACTGGTCAGTACCAGTTTGTTGGTAAGTTGAATTACCATAAGGCGTGACTTGATTAATACGGTTATTAGCCGCATTAGCCGCAGCAGTTTGCTGTGCCGCACCCGTATAGTCTGGCGTTGCTACAGTCTGAGGACTGCCAAACAACGCACTTGTTACACCACCTAAAATTCCGCCACCGCCACCCATATTAAACTCCTTTTAGGGGCGCTTTTATGTCTAACCAACGACAATTTTCACGCCTCATTGCTAATATCACCAAATCCCCATTTTGGTGGGCATCTTTGATATACGCTTTATCTACAAAACCAAGGTGTCGGTCTAACTTTAACGCTTCCTCATTATCAGAGGAAACTGTTGCAAGTATAACGCTAACTCCTAGTTTATTAAAGGGATAATCGAAAACTGCCCATAATAGGTCTTTACTAATCCAATTTTCATCTACGGCTGCAACATGCATTACACATGATTTATCCATAAAACCACAATACCCAACTACTGCTACTAAATTACCGTCTTTTTCCTGCCCAATACAAGTGGTATTCTCTGGCAATTTCTCGCCCAATTTATTACCCAACCAAGCACGCATATAGTCTTGGTCAGCCGTAACAACTTGCCTCATTTACTGCACCGCCTGTTGGCTGATTGTTCTTTTGGAGTTGCCCACCTGCAATTTTCCTTTGAATAACCACCATCATTGTCAATTCTATCAATTTGCGCTTCTTTAAACGGTGGAAAACCCATATCTTCTATGTAATTCTCAACCGAGTCTAACCATCTTTGACAGACCTTAATGCCTCTACCGCCATAATTGTGATACTCAGGGTTATCAGGTATGTAGCACCTTTGAACCATGTGTTTATATCTGTAATACATAGTAGTTTTACTAAACCCATGCTTTTTTCTTCTTTCGCTGGTTTTTTCATCTTTCCAGCAACCGCATGAGGTTGATAAGCCACTTCGTAAATTACCTACAACAACTTCTCTTTCAGTACCACAATCACACTTACATAAAACCATTTGTTTCATAGCTTTTGTGCGTTTGCCGCTTTTTTCTATAACTACATACCTACCAAATCTTTGTCCTACTACATCTATGGGTTGTGTCATTTGTAATCTCCTATAACTGATTACATTATAACACTCCTCCCCTCTCCATTACATAATCCGTAGAAGCCCAATGTACATCAATACCTTGGGAAGCTATTTTCATAGCTATACCGCCTGAATAACCAATACCTGTCACGCCTTGCCAAGACTTAGTAATACTCAATAAACCACCCCATTGGGACTCATCCCAAATAGCGTTGTCCCAAGAACCAATTTGGGCGTTTTGGGCATTAAATGACACAGTTCCAAGGTCATTTTGAGTAGCAAAATCTACATTTATACCAGCCAAAACACCAGGAATACCGTTGTCTGTTTGGAATATAGGGCGAATCATAGTAAAACGCTTTAATTGACCTCTAGCGTCAAAATAACTGTATGCCTGTTGTACTTCGGCATTAATGTTATTCCCATTATCTGAATAGGCGTTCCAAAAATGACCTACATAACCTGCACCACCAAAATACATTTGGTCACTAGATAATTCCCAACATTGGGCGTTTATATCGGTAAAGTTAGCCCAAGCCTTAGAAATAGTATTCATTACAAATTGTTGCGGCCCAGTATTAAATGGCACATTAATAATCAGCATATTTTGGCTTGCGTAGTAATTAATTTGCCAACCAAAGTTAATTCCATACAAAGTTGCAGCTTGGGAAATAGCGTAGTAAATCTTGTCAGTAAGGTTAACCCTAGGGTCTAATCGGCTTGACTGCAATGCAGAGGCCAAAGGCACTAATCCGTCTTGAGTTAGCAATAGAATGTCGCCAGCAAACTTATAGAAACAGCGTCTTGCAAATACAAAACCTAATTGCCAAACGCCTTTTAATGCCCATGTTTCAGCAGTTTCAGGGTCTGTACCATTGTATACAATCACCTCCCCCATCGAGGTAACGAATACTGCATAATCGTCTGCACCTTGACCAGCGTCAATAGTCCAAGTAGCCATAGCTTGAATATAGCCACCGTTACGGGCAATTCCACCAAACTCTAGTGGTTGCGCTTCACCAGCAATAGAGTTAACTGGCAAATACCAGACTCTCATACTGCCTTCTTCTGTGAAATATAAACGGTTTTTAAACAAATTTACATGAATAAACTTGTTACTGTTAACACCACTAATGACAAAATTAATAGAATAGCTACCTTGATATGTAGCATAAGTTCCAACAGTAGTTGCATCAGTAATAGGCGCTGAAGCCATAATGTAACTAAACTCAGTAGCGCTAATTCTAATAATGTTATATGTACCGTTATAAGCAGTAGGTACGCATCCTGAGATAATTACTTGGTCGCCTGTTACTAAATCATGGTTTACAGGGGTTGTTAGTTTGGCAACAATACCTGTTTGCACATTACTGCTAATTGTTTGAGTTTGTACAACATAAGAACCAGTAACTGTAGCGTCTGTGGCAGGGCTTGAAGCCATGACATAGGTAAATTGCGTGTCATTTTGCACGGTAATGGCAAAAGTGCCGTTATATTCTGATGGTGTGCAACCAGATACAGTAATGAAATTACCTGTAAACAAGCCGTGTGAAGCGCTTGTAGTCACATTGGCTTGAGTCCCATTATGGGATAAATAAGTAATTGCTTGGGCTGCAAGACTATAAGAACCTACAACCGTAGCGTTACCGCCTGGGTTGGTAGTTAAAGCATAAGTAAATGTTGTTGCACTTTGGCGTGTAATAGCCCATGTGCCGTTGTAAGCACTTGGCGTAGCGCCAGTAATTGTAATTACATTTCCTGTATACAAATTGTGGGCAGAAGCTGTAGTAACTAAAGCGCCTGTGCCTGTATTGCTTATAGAAGTAATGGCGTAAGAACTACCGTTAGCAGTCGAACTAGATGATGGCGTAGATGCCATTGTGTAGGTAAATTGAGTAGCATTTAATACGGTAACAATAAAAGTTCCGTTGTATGCAGCAGGTGTAATGCCTGACATTACAATTTGATTACCTGTTACAAGGCCGTGCGCTACATCAGTAGTTGCTGTAGCTAAAGTACCTACTCTAGTAATACTGTTTACTCGTTGCGCTGTGCTTGTAGCAGCAATATTAATCCATTGAGAACCATTATAAAATGTAGTAGCATCTTGCCCATTACAAGCTACTAAGAAATGTCCACCAGCAGTAGTAATGTTGACATGCTGCAATTTGTCATTAGAAATGGTGTGTGATTCTATAGCAACATCACCTGAAACATCATAAATCTGTGTGCCAGCAGCAGCAAATAAGTCTTGAGTGCCTGTCCCAGCATAATTCATTAAAGAATTAATTGGGGTTGTAATTCCTATTGCATATACACCAACTACTGTTGCATTTCCTGATGGCACAGCAATAGGTTTATAGGTAAAGGTTGTTGCATTTGTAACGGTTATTGTGTATACCCCATTAAATCCAGAAGGGGTAGCGCCAGTAATTGAAACTGTATCGCCTGTAGATAAGCCATGTGCTGCTGCGGTAACAAGGGTTGCAGTAGTTCCAGATATAGTAATGCTAGAAATAGTTTGCACACCAGTTGTTGTGGTTAAAACACTAGCTTTGGTATACCCCAAACGCAACTGAACATCAGTCGGTGTAGGGTATAAATTGTCCAAAACAACCGCATCTAACGGTGGCATTTCAGCAATAGAATCCCTAGCGTTCCAGCCCCCAATAGGGCTAGAAACCGAGGTTGTGACTGCGGTACGACCTTTAGGTTGCGCCATAATTAGCTTCCATAACCAGTATCAGGAATATTAGCGTAGCCAATAAGCACTTTGCTTGGGTATGGGGCAAACGACAAGTTTGGCGCACCTTTATCATTAGCTTTAACAACACTTAAATAACGCTGATAATCTTGCATTAATGCAGTTGTATCAAAAGATTTCACTTGGAAGTATTTTAATTTTGTATACAAAACCATTAATCGGTCATCAAATACGGTTGTATCTGAGTCAGCAGTAAAGCTATTCTTAATAACGCCTGTAGATGACCTTGCCCAGCCTTTAGAACGGTATTCCCATCCTAAATACTCATTGGTGTTCATTGGAGGCCATACTTGGAATTGATTATCTAAAATACGCCATCTAATTCGTGGGCCAGTTGAGATATAACCAGACTTTAGCCATTGCCATTGCTGGGCGCTTTCAGGGCCAAGTGCTTCCCAATGCTTTGTTTTATCCCATTGTGTGCGGTCTGTAATGGTTTCAAAGTCAAGTGGCAAATCATAAGCTGTTTGCGCTAAAACAATGTCGCCAGAACCAGTACCAGAGGCCATTTGGCTTAAAACAATTTCTTTTGTGGTGTTATTGGCTGATACTACATAAGTATCTTGATTAATATTTGTGCCAGTAACCTGCCATTGTGAGTCTACAGCGCTAATGTCAATGTTTTGGTCAATTGTTAATACAAAAGTACCATTAACGCTAGTTCCTGTGGTGTTAATTGCCTGTGTGTAGAAACGATATTGCACCTGAAGGGCTTGCCAATCATATTCTTTAACCAAATCATAACCAGCACCATTCATTAGGGCTAAGATTTGCTGTACATCTTGTGACTGATTGCCAGCTACAAAGGTAGGTACTGCTAGGTTAAGTTCTGCTGTGGTTTGCTGAACCAGTTGCAACATCGTTTGGGACATATTAGGCCTCTACTACTTTCGGTTTGCGAGATTTAGGTGTTTTTTCCGCAACAGCAGCAAGTAGGGCTTCCATTTGTTCCTGCATCTTGGATAGCTTCGCATCTGTTTCAGCCTTAATTTTAGCATTTTCTTCTTTTAATGCTTGCAATTCTGCTTCTCTTTGTGCTACTTCGGCTGAATCGTTAGCTAAATTAAGAAAAGCCTTGGCTTTTTCACGGAAAGAATGGGGTGACATACCTGCAATCATGCCAATACGCTGTAATTGCTGGTCTGAACAGTTGGCAACAGCTTCAACCGTAGGAAACTTAATACCACGCAATTCATCGGCTTGACTACGGGTTACTTGAGGCCATTGTTCTATAGGTGTACCTTCAAAACTTTGATTTGTGCCTTCTTGGTTTTGATAATGCGCCCATTGGCGTGGAAAACGCTGCTTATGGGACTCTTGGGCATAAGTGTCAATTTCACTTAGATTATCGCCAGGAACCATAATTCTAATAAAATCAAATTCTTTAAAAATCGGTCTGCCAGCTTCTTCAGAAGCCATATCTTGCTTTACTGACCGTTTATAGAATGTGACTGCTAAGTTTGCGTCTGCGTTTCTTACATCTGACTCGATAGCCATTTAAATCTCCTAAGTGGTTAGGGGTTATTAAAAGAAAAAGGGCTACCCTTGTGAGATAGCCCTCGTTTTACTACATTTTCAATTTAAGAGGGTTAACCTATTAAACAGAAGCTGCTGAGAACCAAGCATAATCGCCTGATACTAAAGCGGTTGCTGGTGATGTGTAAGCACCACCTGAAGCTGTTGCAACAAAAGTAGAAGCATTGATGCTGCAAGTAGCGGTAGAAGCTGTAATAGCTGCACCAGAGATTGCAAACACATAACGCTTACCGTCATTTGCAAAAGTTTCAACAGCCAAAGGGCCGAATGGTGGTACTTGTCCTGTTGGATAAACAGCAGACAAATCAACACCAGCGATGGGTAAAGTGGTAAATGCCATGATTAATTCCTTTTCTTAATAAATTAGACAGTTAAATAGAAAGGGGTTTCCCCCTATCTATTAGGTTGTCAACAAGCCTTGTAGGAAACGGTTTGAAGTTGTAAGGTTACCTGCAAAACCATACAGCTTAACAATCGCATCCTGATTAATCGCCTGGCGTTCGCCACCGATAGGTACAAAGTTACGGTCTTTGTGTGGGCGGAAGAAAATGTAGTTAGTGTTCAAGAAATACATATATGTAGCTGTTTCTTGTGAACCATAACCACCACCAAGTACCACATCAGCAGATGTACCACCACCGTA
>JAULBY010029983.1:0-15916 GCA_032358315.1 Ophiocytium majus
AACCGAACTCTGTCAGGAAGTTCATGAAGGGGAACATAGGCCCCCCAGGCAAAACGTCCGAAACCCCCATTCTAGGCCAAACTAGGGCAGAACAGGCGAAATAGGCTATATGGGGCGAGTCCCCACACAGTTCTGCTGCTGGTGCACTGCGGCAAGTGCTTGGAGCAGACCATGGCGGAGCCAGACCACCATGACTTTGGCAGCCATGCCACACGATGGATGGTGCATTGAGCAGCGGACTTGCCCGCTGCTGCCCTGTAATCTGCCTTGCCCACACACACCCAGCAAGTGGCAGCAACCTGGAAACCCACGGTTGCTGCAAATGCCAACAGCCAAAAACAGCACAACCAGCAACCACGGGCTTGCAGCTCCGCGAAGCACAGGTGCGGGGGCAATCGCCTGTGCTACACCACAATGATGCCGAGGCAACCACAGCGGCAGCCGATCCACCCGTGGCCGTGTTGCCCAGCCAGGGCAAACGGCAGCGCTGCAAGCACGGCCAACGGCCGAAGGTCTTTGTTCCACCAACCGACGATTTCAGAGCCAGATCTCATGACGAACACGCACGGCGCGAGGGCACTCACCTGCGCTGCGTCGCTGCGATGCTCAGACAACCATGTAGCATCCTCCTGGGCGGGTGGCGGCTGGCGTGTGGTCGGCTGCTGTCCCGTACTGTGCCAAGTGCACGCGTGGACGCACCACCAGCCATGCTCAGCAGACAGCCATCGTCCAGCTCTGCAGCGAACACACCCCTCCTGCTCCCCCCCTTTGTCCAGGCGCTGGAACCCGTCTCCGTTCTTACTGCCTTCCACGCCAGGTGTGGTTCTTAGACGCGTTCTAGCCCCAAAGTCATTTTAACAAGGGGCGAGGGTTCCAGAAGGTGCCCGCAACCCCCCCCCTGCGTGTACCTGTGTTGTGCAGTCCAATGGGGTGTCAACTGTGGGGGTGGCATACGCGTGCACCGGCGACGGCAGCTCCGTACCGCCCGGCGGCGGTGATGCGTGCTACTTCCTCGAAGACCCGCTTACCGTTGAGGGGACGCCGACCAGTGACCTCCCCACCAACAGCAAGGCCGTGACATCGGCATGCGGCTGCGGGAGCTCCATGGCCACTGCCACGGAGTTACTGACGGGTTCCGCCAGCGCAGCGGGCCGCGGGGCCGCGCTTGGCGCCGCCGCCGCCGCGGTCCTGGCTGTTGCCGCCCTGGCACTGTAACACACGGTACTCTGGCTACTAGTAGTACCTAAGCCTTAGTACACCTATCACCGCGTGCACCAGTGTGCTGTCACAGTGCCACTGCAGTGGTGGTGGGCGTGTCATACTAGGGGTTGACTCCCGGGCACCGCAGTGGTGCATGCTGCTGTTGATCGACGCTGCTGCCCCTGCCCTTGTCGACATGTGCACTTAGTTTACTGCGTGCGTCGACACCACTTGGAGCATTTGCCGGGCCAGTGCTGCTGTCAAGCAGCTGCAGGCTTCGGCGCGCTGTGCGCGGTGTTGTCGGGGCGTCAGCAATGCTCCTCTCGACATGCACCCGTCAAGAACGGTTCGTCCAAGTTTTTTAGACAATACTACCACTGGCATTAGCTGGGCTATGTGACCTAAATGAAAGGAATTTTTTTATAATTAACACCATGACAGTGACTCTGTAGCAGTATGCATGTCCACTGTGTCTGTGCTTGTCCTGCTGCCCTGGTGCTGCACTGCTTTGCCTAGATGCCATCGTCCGCTGCCCAACACTCAGGCTGTACACTGCCTGCGCAGTTCGGACCCCTTATCCACAAGCCTTGGTTTCCCGCTGGGTGCATGTTGGTCTCATTGATGTTCAGCAGTTGCACTGCCTGGAGCAGCAATGTGCAAGCATGCAGGTGCCACAGTGTATGCATTTGTAAGATGAACATGGTGCTATTTGCACTTGTGGGTGTGCAAGATCCACTGTCAGCTGGCCAGGTCATGCATGCGTGTAGCATGATGTAGCAGTGAAGTGGCCATCCCGCGCGCCTGCGCAGAAGGTCATAGGTGCACTGTCAACACCAGCTAATGAACAGGAAGCAGGAAGGCCTGAGTGGCGGTCAGCTATAACTCCACATGCCACATCCATGTACACATATGTTCACAACGGCCATCGCCACAGTACTGGTCCTTAGCTGTTAGCACCGCTGTGGGCAAGCACGTACGCACGGTGCTCTCCTTAGCATTGCTGCCGCTGAGCACTGCGCTACGCGCGCGCGCGCGTGTGTGTGTGTGTGTGCATGTGTGCGTGTGTGTGTATGCTGGTATTAAACTCCGCTTAAGGTGTGCGTGGTACGTTAAACATTATGTACGTGTGGTACGTTAACGTTACGTAGTATACCGCGGCCATGTGGTGTGACTGTGGCAGACGCCAGCGCTTGGCTGACGAGCGCTGCTGAGCACAGCACCATAGCAACCGCGTGCTGAGCACGAGAGCTGTTGCAACCGCGTGCTGAGCACGAGAGCGCTGTTGCCTTAGGCAGCCTGCTCCCAAGAGAACCCGCCCACAACAGGGAGTAGGCGGGGGTTTGCGCCAGGACGCCTGGCGGTGGCAGTGGTGGGTGCCTGTGTCAGCGCCATGGATAGAGTTAGCAGTGCCGCTGGCCAGCAGCAGCAGGAGCGCCAGCAGCAGCAGCCGGAGGAGCGGCAGCAGGGCACCTGCTCAACGGAGGATATCGATGGGGGCAGCGAAGATCACTCCGAGATGGAGAGCGACAGCAGCGATGGCGACGACGGCGGCAATGGCGCTGGCAGCGGGCGTACCTATCACCACCAGCACCCCAACCTTAGTATCGTTGAGCCTTGTGGGAAGTACGCTAACAAGTGCGGTGAGTGCCTTTTGTTTTTTTGGGGGGAGGGCTGCTTGACGTGACACACAGCGGCATTACGGCTACCCAGGCCGCGTCCAGCAGCGGCGGGTGCAAGTTTGCTGGCTTGGGTGCGGAGAGAGAAACAGTACGTAAAGGTTTGCAGCTGGCCGCACTGAGGCACTTTCCACATTGCGTGAGAAGTACTAAGTAGGCAGCAACAGCAGCCATTACCACTGCTGCTGCCGCTAGTGTGAGGCATTGCTCCGGCGCGGCAAGCCTGCAGCTGCAAGGCCACAGCTGCACCTGTTGTGAGGAGCTTGGCTGGTGGTCGTCGTCAGCCCAAAGTAATGGCACTGATGACGCACATGGGAGCAGGAGGTGCCAGGTGGTCGAGAGTGGACTGGAGACGGGTACAGCGGAAGTGGCGGCCTGGGAAGTGTGTGCTGGACAACGCTGCCGGACGCACTGCATGCACCCTTTACAGGGCAGCTTCAATGGCAAAGCGATGTGTACCTACCTACGTGCGGATGCAGCCACTACTGCTTTCACAGGCATCTCTCAACATCCAGCCATGGCACCCTGCCTGGCACACCATGTGTTGACAGCATGTCCTGGAATGCACCTTGTTTTGCTGAGCATGTCACTCTCTGCTTGCGCCTGCTCCTGGCTCTGCTGCGCTCAGCAGCAGCAGCAGCAGCAGCGGTGACTGCTGCTCCTGCGCGCCTTGCTGCTGCTGGTGCAGCTGAGCCCTGCAGCAGCAGCGGTCCCCGTCTCTGCCTTGATCCTGCTGCTGAGCACGCAGTGTGAAGCATCATTACAGGGTAAAGTTCTTGATCTCAAAATTGCAATCGAGGTAACCCCCCCCCGGACCAAGTACGAAGACTTTGGGTCCTTGCTGCAGTCATTCAGGCTGCCTGCGCTGCCGCTGGCGCGGTGCTGCTGCTGTTGCTGCTGCTGCTGCTGCTCACTGCTGACTGCTGCTGCTGAATGCTGCTGCTGCTGTTGCTGCCGCCGCCGCTGGCACTGCTGCAGGGTACTGCAAGAGCGATGGCAAGCGGTCAGTGAGCTATGGCATGATGGCGCGTCAGCTGCGCTGTGAGGACTACCAGGAGCTGGTGGACAGGGGATGGCGCCGCAGCGGCAACTTTGTCTACAAGCCCATACTGCACGAGGTACGTCCTTCTCCGTTTTATACATACAGTGCACTCGCGATTTCGTTCGCTTTGATTTAGTGCGGTATGCGGTTTAGTGCGGGGTCCAGATACCCGTCACTGAACACATGATGCTATCTAAACAATACACAATGCCTTAATTGATTTAGTGCGGGTCTTGCTTAGTGTGGGGTGCTAGGCGGGTGACACTCCGCCGCACTAAATCGCGAGTGCACCGTACCTGATTTGTAAGGACACTGATCGGCGCGTGTAGGTGTGGCGGCAGCATCTGAGCTTCGCAACATTGTAGGTTTCTTTCACATACCGGTAATCTCGCCTTCTTTCGATGTTTGTGTTTCAAGAGTAGAATGATTGACGAGTTACAGTTCATGTAGAGCTAACTCTAACTCTGGAACGTGATATATCCCATGGTCATTCTTGTGAAGTAAATATATACTCCTAAGTACGTGCTGCATCCATGTGGTGTCCACGCTGCACGTTCTTGAACCAGTGCTGTGTCGCATTTTGATCCATGCTCCAAGTTGAAGTTGTGTATGAGTCTAGAGACAGGGGTTCATGTGCGCAAGTTGAAGTACTGCTGGGGATGGGGGCTGGTGGCGCAGCGGCATTCTCCTCACATCTCTTTCCACAGTTGCGCTACGTACTTCTTGCTCTGTGCATGTGCCATCATACCGCAGCAGCGCATCATGCGCGCATGTCGCTGCAGTTCTATAACTTCAACATTGCTAAACTTCACATTGTTTCGGGCTACATTGACAGTGCGTCGGCACAGACTCACAACAGGTGCCCTGTTGGAGGGGGAATAATCATACTTTTGTGGTGTGATGTGATGCCAGTGACCATTAGCTGCCCCTTTTTTTCCAATTGCCAGCAGCCGGTTGCTTGGGGTGGTGTCACACCAGCATCTTCCGTGTTGCTCGCGCTTCCTTTTCCTGTCATGCCTGGCCTTTCCCCAAATCCAGCTTATCCAGCTTAGCGTATCGATTCAACGACATCATGAGCTAGTGCACCAGCAGTAGCAGCACAGTGGCAGTGGCCATCCCAGCACAGTTCCTACGTTCTGTGACGTGTTTACTGAAGGGCAAGTGCTGTGGCATACATGCACCCATGTTTGAGCACTAAGCAGAACAGCATGTTGGGTGTCGTCAACTGACACTTGGTGCCCGCCATCCCCCTCCCATGGCTGGCGTGGTGTGTGTGTGTTTTTTTTTTCTTTTGTGTGTAGTAGTATGTGTGTACTACAGTGGTGGTATGTGTGTGCTCACCCCAAGCATCCTCCTTCACAGCTTGCGCACAGTGCATGTCATGAGATGGCCCAGCTCCAATGCAGGCAACATGGCGCACCTGCACAGGGAGCGGCTAGTGCCTGCTGCCTCACTCGGCGCCGTTGAAGGTGCTGCTACAGCGGTTATAAACATCTGCGTGCCCACTTTCTGCGTTCCTCAGTATTATCCTAGCACAACACCATGCAGCTGTATATGATGACACTTTTTGTTGTTGACGTACTGTCTGGCTTGTGCCGTGCCACTGTCATGCGTGCACCGTCGCGCCCGCACCTGCAGACCTGTTGTCCCCAGTACACCATCCGCCTCAACAGCTCCTGCTTCCAGCCCACCAAAGAGCAGAAGACCGTGCTGCGGCGCCTGCACCGCTACCTCAACTCTAACTTCAACTCTAACGCGACAGTGCCACCAGCGCCAGCAGCCGCTGCGGCGGCGGCAGGCGCTACGGCCACGCAGCCAGCAGGCGACTCTCCACTACCCAAACTTCAAATACCGGCAGCTACTGCGGCGGTGCCAAGAGCAGGCAGCACTGGCAAGCGCCGCAGCAGCGGCGGCAAGAGCCTGGCAGGAGGGGAACTTCAAGTTGAAGTTGGAGCAGGCGGGCAGGCGCAAACGGCGGCGGCTGCGGCGGCGGCGGAAGCAGCGTTGGATGAGGCAGCGGCGGCGGCGTTGACAAGGGCGCTTGTGGCGGCGGCGGAGGCGGCGGCGCAGCGGGGGGCGCTGGTGCTGCCTAGCGGCGATGGGCCCTTCAACCTGGCGGACAGTGCGCAGGTGAGAAGCATGTTGAAGTTACACCCTTGTTAAAGTTGTACTTCAATGTTTGGGATTGCGGGAGCCCAGGTATGCCGGCATGTGGCAGTGTAGTGGTCATGTGTGGCTCCGTATTGGCGTACTTGCAGCCGTGCAGTGTCAGAAGTACACAGGCAGGCAGAGTGTATGTGCATGCCTTGTTGGTGTGTGCACATCTGTTCGTATGTACTTGGATTAGGTACACACACTTGTGCGCAGAGTGCAGACAGTATGTGCAGTTAACAACAGAAACGGCAGCAAGCAGGCAGGCCTGAGCGGCCAGCGCGCAAGCTAGAGCGCCACCTACCAGGGGGGCATATAGCAGCGCATACAAACTAGCACACAATACACAATGCGGAAAACCACCCTGCAGCCAGTGGCAGCTACACATCATTGCTGTGCATTTTCGGTAGGCAAACTCACCTGCTGGAAAGGTGCACGGCTTGTGGTGTGGCCGGGAGGTGAAGTGTGGCAGCAGCGGTGGTGGGGACTGCCAAACGTTGAGCGGCTTGGCTCCACATGGAGCCTCGCCGTTCCACGCTGGGTACTCACCTCCGCCTCTGCTGTCGCATCACACCTCACGGCTTCACTAGGTTGTCGTGCACGACCTGCAGCAAGGTCGGCTGCAGCACAGTGACCTCATGTGGTGCAGGAATACTGTGTGGTCATGCAGTATTCTGTAAGTAGGTAGTGAGGTGGCTTAACGCCATTTATTATACTATTTCCATTTTTCCTCATAACATGTGTACATGTATGCATGCATATGGCGTATAACATATTCATATAAACGGTTGTCTGTGTGTGTGTGGGTGGGGGGCGGGGGGGGGGGTGCAACGTGTCAGCGCACAGTAGTTGCACGCATATGTAGGTTACCGTATGTTTCGGAAGTTAAGACCCCCGCCCTTAGCATTTTTAGGGCTGTGGAGCATATTCTTTTAAAGGGGGGGGGGTCTTATCTAAACTCCCCCCTTGTAAAGTTTTGCCTGCGCGAAGCGCGTCCGCAGCAGCGCGTCATCGAGATTAAGGGGGGGGGGGGGGGGGGCGCCAGCCCTGCATCATGAACGGTGTGCGCACGTGATTCTGGGCACTTAAAACCAACTGGTGAATTCAGGAACAAACTTGGAGCCAGGCTGAGAGAGCACCTGCTCCACTCAGCGGGGCGCCCGCAAACGCAAAAACGCAACGCAAACCAAGAACAGCACCATAGCACAGCTCAGCGGCCGTCACCGTGCAGGCGCTCCTCAAACACACTGCTGCGGTGGTATCACCCACTGCCGCAGCGCCGCTCGCCCTCTGGGCGGGCGCCACCTAGGGATTTGACGGTTTGCCTTCAAAAAGCACCATCAACCTTTCGCTATAATGGTTTCTTGCTGCAAGCCCTACAGTGCACGCGCGGGGCTGGCTGCAGTGTGATGCGAGTGAGGTAGGGGCTCCAGGCGGCGGTATATCCTATGGCGGGCCGGCCTGATGTGTGAGTTGCGCAGTCTTGGGCCAAGCAGCTTTTCGGCAGCTGTGCAGCCCTGAAAAATTGTCGCTGCGCTGCATTTTTGATAAGGGGGGGTCTTATCTAACTTACCCCCCCTTATAAACTTCAAGTCGACGAAGTGCGTGCTGTATTTTGATTAAGACCCCCCTTAACCACCGTACCCCCCTTTATTCAACAGCCCCCCCTTAACTTCCGTAATATACGGTACAGGTTTAGGCTGTGTCAACAGGAAGTTGATCCGTTTCAAAACTCGAAGGGGGTCTTGTGTTCGGCGCCGTGATGGGTACTCCGCTGCGCCGTGCGGCGCGTGCATGCTGCGCCCTACTTGGAGGCATTCAATTGTGCAGCGCTACAAGTATGCAGGTGCTCTGTGACATGTATGCATGGTACTACAGTACAAGTTCCCGTTAACTGAAAGCATGTGCGCGCACACACCAAAAAGCGTGTTTTTTTGCAGTTCCACACTACAGTAGCAGACCCGCCCCCCTGTTGTACCAAAATAAGTGGCCGTCATATTGGGGTGGCCATTGAATGTGGAAGCTTCTTATGAAGTATACAGACTGGGAATTCCTTGTGCGTGACCACTTCCTGGTTGTTTTTTGGGATGGCCGGTATAGTTCTGGTCATTTAAAAAATGGTTCCCGCACTTCACCACCTGCGCGTTTTGCCAGGTGGCTAATGCGCAGGAAACAGCCACCTGGGTTGCAGCAACACCAGTGGCATGCCAGTGACATCACACGCAGCTACGCAGGTATGCGGGCCCCAGTACCATAACCTTTTCATGTGCGCATTTCATACTCTACACAGGTCAAACGCGTGGTAGCGCGAGGCAAGGGCAAGGTGCGGCCGCCAGGGTCTGGTGCGAACACAGGGGCGGCAGCTGCGGCAGCGGCACCAACACCAGCGGAGGGCGCTGCCCCTCGGACGTACTTCAGCACCCTGGCCATCAAAATAGCGGCGACGCGGCGGCGGGAGGCGGGCGCAAGTATGCAGCCGCGCTTGCCAGACATGGCTGTGCACATGTAACGTACCTGAAGGAGGCGTATACTACCATTATTATCAGTTACAGTATGTTTACAAAAGATTATTACATTGATTGTCACAATGAAGCACGTGCGCGCCTTGCACCAGTGTGGGCCAAAACGTGATGGGATGTGCAGTACGGCAAGTGCACACGCATTTGGTTTACGGCACTGTAGCACTTCAGGGCCACCAACAAGGATCGGTACAGTAACAAGGATATCATGATCAAACACATGCATTCACTTGCGCTGCGATAGTCATAGGTGTAGGTACATGTCAGACAGACAGGTAATGATGTACAGGTACCACTAATCTGGAGTAGGAAGGGCTGTTTGTGCACAGCAGCAGCCTGTACGGAAATTGGCTTTACACCAATTGCCGCAACCGCTTGTTCATTTGCAGTTGGAGCGGCGCAGTTATGGCATAAACCACAGTTGCAGAGCACAGTGTCGCAAGTGGTGGCAGCAAAGTGGCTTGAAAATGTCCCTGCACAGGCGGGCAAGCAGCAGCAGTGCAGCACCAAAGCATTTGCTGCGCTAACCCTGGCCCTACGCGTAGTGGCGGGCGGGCCGTTAAGTGCAGTTGACGCTCGCTCGTATGTACACATCACACTTCATTTGTTAACAAAAGCATCTCACGATGTCCATGTACACCTATTAATCATTGTATATGCTGTGCTTCTCCCTCGTTATCCAAACCCCCAGCAGCCGCAGCCAGCAGCGTGCCTTCGCCCGAAGCCATCGCCCAAGCGCTATCAGCCGCAATGCAAGAAGGCGCCCTGCTGCCCGCCGGCACTACCGCAGCCGCTGCACAAAACGGCTTCCTAAACATCACCTGCACAGAAGCGGCGGTCACCGCCGCCGCAGCAGCGTCTGGCGCACAAACTTCAACACCAACTTCAATACCGTTGGCAACCTCAAGTTCAAGGCGCGGCAGGGTAGCGGCGGCGGCGGCGGCAGCGGCGGGCTGCTGCAGCGGGGGGGATGACATGTGTGTCTCGAGGGATAGGAGCCGGTCTGCTTCGACTGCGGGGGGGGAGAGGGAGGGGGGAGGCACGGGGCTGGCGTCGCTGCCGCCTCTCACGGGAGCGGGCCCGCATCGGTTGACGGTGACCACGGTGCCCGCGGCGTTTACGGAGGAGGTTTACGAGGTGCGCTGGTTGTTCACACTACTTTGTGAAAGAAACCTGAAAGGTTGCTAAGCCCAGATACTGCCGTGGCTGGGGCAGAACTGCCTGGCCGAAGCGTGTGGGGTGGTTTGTCCCTGGTGGACTTTGTGATCATGTAGTTGATGTATTCACCAACGTGGTGCAACTAGCCCAACTACAGTAGCACCGTAGTACAGTGCATCTGAAATCGTTCTGAGGCATTTACAGAGGAGGTTTACGAAGTAGGCTGGTTGTTGACTCGTACTTTGTGTATGTAGTTGCTGTTGCTGTCGTTTCACTGGTGTGGTGCATCTGGCGCAGTCTGCTACTACTGTAGTGTACTACAGTAGCACCGTAGTATAGGGAGATGCCATGTGAAATGAGTCTGCGCCATTTATGGAGGAGGTTTATGAGGTGGGCTGGCTGACACGCTTAGCACTTTCTTTTCATGTAATGGGTATTACCTTCACTACGTCAATGTAGTGCAGTTTGTGTATCACCAACTCTACAGTGGTAGTAGTGGGTATAACTTGAGAAGCCTGTTTTATGTCCAAGCACATGGTAACCATTCTCACACAGAAGGAAGGAGCCACTTCATCGATGGTGCTGTGTTCAGAAAGTTATCCGGGCACTGAACGGTCGGCACAGCGCACCATTACCTGCATGATGTGGTCCAACCACATGTGCTTGCTTTGAGCTCAGCAGCTGTGTGTGCTCGTTTGATCACTTGCTGTGTTGCATATGTGTTGGAAATAGTATAGCACTTCTTGGCAATCTTGTTTCAGCATCAACCAAACCTGCTTGATGACAGCGACCATGCAGCTTTCAGTAGACTTGCCTTGTCTCTGTATCTACTGGTCACAATCACATACTTTTTATTCTCATGTTGAGCAGCCGCACTGCCAGTGCTGCAGTTTACGGCTCTTGCTAAAAGTTTTCGGTGTCATGATACATCACAAGTATGGATTTGGTCATTCTGTGCATCACGACACAGCCTGCAACATGTGTACACTTGAGCACTTGTCACCTTTCATGTGTGCAGAGAAATAGTCTCCGCGCGCGATTTTTGTGCCTGTTGTTGTGCTGAGCAGCTGTACCGCCAGTACCAGATGGCTGTCCACAACGACAAGCCCTCGGCGTGCACCCCCAAGCAGTTCAAACGGTGAGCACCGCCCTGTGCCTGCACGCATGAAACGTCTTATCTACGCCCAGTACCAAAGCACCTCGTGTTTCGCAGTCATACTTGTACTCTTGCAGTACGTGTACTGCACTAGTATATATAGGTACTACATGACCACTTTCTGACGTATGTGTAGCAAATCACAGCCGTATGCAACGCATGCTTGTATGAAACCGACGACCGCACAGGCGCATAAATGCCTAAATGCCCCCCCCTCCCCCCCTCTCCCAGTCCACTGGAGTTGAAGTTGCAAACGGGCTGTGTTTACAAAGCGAACTGCGCAACTACTGTAAGTACTCACTACTGGCGTGCCTGACTGGCACGCGACACAGTGCGCGGGCAGCACCCGCCATGTGCCGTGGAGCAGCAGTGGCGTTGCTGCACGCACACGCAGGCTCGCTCAGAGAGCTCTAGCATTTTGCTGGGACACTGGCTGGATACAATGGCACTGTGTCGCGCGTGTGTGTGTGTGCCTGCGTGCTCAGCAGTGGGCAAAACTGCTGTCTGGCGTGCCTGGCCTCTGCAGGTTTCTGGTGGACAGCCCCCTCATACGGTCCACCAATGGCACCAACGGTGCCAGCGGCTGCAGTGACGGTGGCGGCAGCGGCGGCGCGGCGGCGGCAGCGGACGGCGAAGCAGGCCCTATGGAGGACACGGACGCGCCCTGCGGCAGCTACCACCAGGTGTGTGCTACTTCAACTTGCAGTTGTTGAGTTGTACTTGAAGTATGCATATTAGTCACAGAGACGCGGGATCACGTGCGCGCCGCGTACAACTACAATTGAAACAGAGCTCGTGCATGGATATCGACACCACCCTTGCAACGCCGAGAGCCCGAGAATGGCTGCGATCCAGCGCTCGGGGCACCCAGTCTGAGCCACCGCTACCGTATGTTTGGTGTTCAATGTTTTGTTTGTGTGCATTCCAAACGGCCATGCAGGTAGCGCCAGGTTCACCACCTCAAACAGAAAAAACCCATTAATTGAAGTTTCGTACTATGTACTTCGAAGTACCATGGTACACATATCGCGCTGCATGTTGTTTTTACAGCACTTTCTCTTGAAGTAGCGTTCTCATTATTACTCTGGGTTACTGGGAGTGCATCAAGCGATTGTGCCCTGCAGCAGGTAAAAAAAAATCACCTGGAAAGCGTGTTGTAAGTTGTACTTTGACTTACATACAGAGGAACCCACCAACAATACAGAACGGGCGACCGCACCGCCAGGCAGACTCTCTGTCCCTGCCACTGTGCCGCTGCTGCTACATCTACCGCTGCTGCCGCTGATGCTGCATGCACTCTTGCTGCTGCTGCACTGCTGCCGCTGCCCCCTGCTGCACCACTGTCGCTGCTGCTGCTGCGCCGCTGCCGCTGCCACAGCTGTACCGCGTCGACGACAGGCTTGTGGCGGTGGGCGTTGTGGACGTGCTTCCGCACTGCCTGAGCTCCGTGTACTGTTTCTACGACCCCTCGTACCGCGCTCTCTCGCTGGGAAAGCTGACTGCGCTCAAAGAGATTGAGTGGGTGGCCGCCGCCAGCGTCAAGCGGCCACGACTCAAGTGGGTGTGCACACACTGCACATGGCGTGCGACTTCTGCATACCGAAGTAGTCCTATATTTTGGACTTACTTCAACGTGCCAGGCTTCCTTTAGAGTACACAGTGGTGACTGCGCTCAAAGGGATTGAGTGGGTGGCCGCCGCCAGCGTCAAGCGGCCACGGGGCAAGTGTGGCGTGCTCCTCTTGCTTGCTGAAGTACCATCATTTCGAGGTATATCATCCTATATCCTGCACCTACTTTTGAACTACATGTGCTCGCGCATGTGCTGTGCACGCTTTGTACACGCACTTGAAACCAAGAACCGATACACCAATAACAGTTTTGTTGTGTACACAGCACACCATATGCAACCAAAATATATTGGCAATGGTGATTGTGGCCCAAGTGGGTTTGCGCACTCTTGTGGCGTGCCACTTCTTGTGATGTACACGTAATCTTACTTAATACTATGCTTTTCCAAATTGCTCACCATGCGCAAATGGCTTTCCGCGCCCAGCGGGGCGGTGCACATGAGTGCCATGCACGTTTTGTGTACACACTTCAACGGACAAGTACTACCATACCAACAGCTTACCGAAGTCACTATATTTTGTACGTATTTCAACATGCCAGGCTTCCTTTAGAGTACGCGGTGCTGAGCATTGCCAGCTTGTTCGCTGGCAACAGCATGTCTGGTCATCCTTTGTCTGGTCACACGCGCACCGTGTGCAAAGGGTTCTCCGCGCCCTACGCAGGAGGTCAACAAAAGCACTTACCCTGAAGTAGATGAACTATGATTGTGCCGTGCACGTGACTTCAACACTTTGTTGCACACAAGTGCTTTGATGCTGCATGTGCGTACCGGCCTCTCTGCTCTGCCCGGCGCCCCTCTGCCTGCAGGCATTCTTTGCTAGCTCAACGTATGCCGCTATCCGCCGCTCCCTGCTCCACCAGCAAGGAAGTGGTGGCTGCCCGTGTGTTGGTCACACCCACAAACACTGTTCAGCCTTCGGCTCATCTCCCCTTCCGCCTGGGTGTTTCCCCCATTTTCCCTGGTGCCCCCCCCACTGAAGAGGCATTCCATGTGCATGTCATACTTCAAAGTATATGACGTAGAGGTATGAGGTACTTCAAAAGTATATGGTGTACACACATGCTGTTGCTTTGAACAGCAATCCTTCTCCCAACTCAGCAACACACGTCGCACCAACGTCCCTTGACCCTGCATGTATTCCCCTGAATGATTTTCCCCGTTTTCCCTGTTGCCCCCCTCAGGTACTACTATTTGGGCTACTACATACACACATGCCAGAAAATGCGCTACAAGGGCGGCTACCGCCCCAGCGAGCTCCTGTGCCCTGAGCGCCGGGAGTGGGTCCCTCTGGAGCTCTGCAGGCCTTTCCTTGACGGACGGCGCTACGGCAGGTGCGTACAGCTCCTCTGATACCTCAAGTTGAAGTTCCATACTTCAAGTTGAAGTACAGGCTCTGCAGGTGGACTTCGCGCAGGCATTTTTTTTCTAATAAGGACGGCCACATGTTAGGTAAGATCCCCCGTCTTGGAAGAAGCATGGGCTGCACGCCCCCAAAATATGCTAGGGACGGGGGGTCTTGCCTACCATTACATACTTCAGTATAAGTATGGTACAGCTTTCCATGCTGTCTGAGGTGTACAGTTCCTGAAGCTGCTATGTCCGTCACAGGACAGAGCCGATGGTGGCCCCACACGCGGTCACCTGTTTGCAGCATCAGTCTGTGTGTGGCCTGGACTTTCGTAGCCCTTGCGGGTACTGGTTGGTGCGTGTAGGGGTGACCTTGTTTGTTTCTTATCATGTGCATACCGGTTCCCATGGGAAAGGGCCGGGTGTTTTGCTCCATTGTCCGCCACAGTAGCTGGGGTGACAAACCTTCATTTTCAAGAGGCAATACTTCTGAAGTGTGATTTTCGGTTACATGCTACTTCTGCAGTATAGCCTGCATACACAACTTCCACTTCCTCTCTAGTCTACTACTCAACACCCTGTGTGTGCCGGCGCGCACACCGCATTGTGGCTCCGCAATATCTCATTCCAAAGTACTTTAAAAGTACTGTACTTTAGAAGGTACTTGAAGTAGTATTTGAAGTATGAACTCGTACAGTCCTGCTTATTTTCCTCCTGATGCATCTGCCACCCCTGTGCAGGCTCAGCGACCTGCTGCCAGCGCACCAACACCAGGCCTTGCCAGCCGCGGCACCTGCAGCACCAGCCACAAACGCAGCACCAGCAGCACAGCCAGCAGCAGCAGCAGCAGCACAGCCAGCAGCAGCAGCAGCCGCACAGCCAGCAGCAGCAGCAGCCGCACAGCCAGCAGCAGCAGGGACCAGCTCCACCAACGGCAGCACCCCCGGCAGCACCCCCGGCAGCAGCGGCAGCGCTCGGCAGCAGCAGCAGCAGGAACGGAGCGTTCCTGGGAGAGTTCTGCCAGAGACGGTTCTTCTGGAGAACATTCCTGAGGACGCTGTGGAGCGTGTTCCTCTGCTCGTGGGCCTGCCCGTGGCGATCACTCTGGATGCGCTCACGCCCTTCTCTCAGCAGCAGCTGAGGGGACTGCTGAATGAGTATGTGACCATGGCGGGGCCGGTGGCAGCGGCACGAATGCTCCTCAAGCTGCAGGACTGAGGCTGCGCGCGCGGCGGCAGCAGGCGCTGCTCGGCAGCTGTTGCTGTCGGTGGCTGTTACTGCTGCGCCTGAGAACCACTTGCAGCTGCGCTGTGCAGAGCACTAGGCTTCGGCAGCTGCAGCTGCCGCCACAGCCTGACACTTGGCAGGGTTCCCAAGTGCTGCTACCAGTGCCGCGACTTGTGGGCACTGCCTAGCCTGCGGGCACCGATTGGTCAGAGCACACATGACACTGCCGTCTACCGTAGTAGCCCCCCCCACCCCAGCACACTGCAGCAGTCCAGCGAGCTGCCGCAGCCGCGCAATCGCGCATTCCCCTTCTGTATCACACAGGCAGCACCTGCCGTGGTTTGGTGCTGCCGATTCTTGTCATGCAGCAGCTCGCTCGCGGCAGCTGCTGCTGAGCACTGTTGCCGCGCCATGTAGCGTATGATGGCGCCAGCGTGGGTGGTGCTGCCCCTCCCTCTGCTTTGTGCGTTGGTGTGGGCCCGCCCCCGCCGCAGCTGCGCACATTTGTGTTTTGATTCCGTGTGTGTGGTGAATATCAGCATCTGTGTTGCCCGGTGGGTACGCTGGCAGAGCTGGATTTGCTGGGGCCGTTTGGGCAGTTTCTGTGCGTGTGTGTTTTGCTTCGGCTGATGCACATCATCATGGCACTTGCAGCTGAAGGCATACTAGTTTTAATTATTTGCACTTGTGGGCGTGCAAGAGCCCATGGATGTCATGTATGTAGGCCCCGGGCGGTACAAATCATGCCGGGCTTTTTTCAGGAATTTAGCCTAGGCGCGGGCCAAATCAGGATTTAATTCCTGATTTGA
>JAULBY010029994.1:0-15914 GCA_032358315.1 Ophiocytium majus
GTGGCGCAGTACCGCCTGCATGCGCACCTGGGGAAGGGGGGAGGGAGAGCGTGCCGTGAGAACAAGGATGGCGGTTTGGAACCGTTGCGATGAGCTGTTAGTGCCTGCGGGGGGGGTGCGGCGTAGGGTTGCACACACGCCCTCTCACCACACTCAGATATTGATCGTAGCAACAGCAACAATAAAATAGTGTGGGAAACACTATGCCTCCATACCGGGGGGGAAAGCCATTGTGTGTTGAGTGTATTTTTTTTAAAGGCACCAGGGGGACACAGGAGCACCAGTTGCAGGGCCCCCAGAAATGCTGCCGTTGCCAAGCAGCATGCACTGCGGAGCTGTCACTGGTGGCCACCACTGCAAATTTTTGACGGCATGAGGCTTGCACCACAGAAGCAGTGCTCTCTCTTGCAGCAGCGGGATGGTGAGCAGAGCAGTTCGGAGCAGCGGCAGAGAGCCAGCTGTGCACGCCAGCACAGCGTGCTACGCACATGTATACATGGATTCTATGTACCTGTGTACTGTATATGTTCTCCGAAGCATGCACATGTATGGTATATTTATATGCACACTTTACCGAAGCTGTTGCTGGATGTTGCCTGTTGCGCTGTGCAGCGACGTGCTGCAAGGCAGGGCTGCGTCGCACAACCCAACGCACTGCCGCTGGATGAAGGCATGTGCGTAAAGCCGCCCTCTCCGTGGGCGCGGCCTCCTTCTATGCTGGCCGTTTGCATAGGCTCACAGCCCTGTGGGGTGCGGCCCCTACCCGCAGGGCGACCTAGAATTTATCGCTCCACGACATCACGCACTGGATGAGTTATGAGGGGGACCTAGAATGTATAGCTCCTACAAGATATCACGCACTGGATGGGTTATGAGGGAGACCTAGACTTTATCGCTCCTAGTTATGACATTTCTGAGGTTCACTACATGGCGATGCGCAATGGATACTTCTTAAGAGGGGAGACCTGCAGAGGAGGTTATCGCTCCTGAATGTCACACACCAACAGTGAATTATCATATGTTTGAGAACCACCAGATGTTCACATGTGGTTGACACCTATTAAATATTAGAATGGGTGATGATTTAAAAAAAAATAGTGGCAGATTGACGAATGCAGTGCAGCCATCGCTCCAGGTTGAGTTTTCATGCTGCTTGTTTAACTGGCAACGCACCTTTTGGCGGATGGTAGTTAGCGCCAGCCCCCTGCCATTCTTCCCAAGCTTGAGCGCCTTGGACGCCGCCAGCAGCTTCCGCGCCTGGCTGGAGAAAAAGGCTGTTGCCACCTGTGGCAGCGGCGGCGGCAGCAGTGCATGGTTCCAGCAGCAGCGGCATGGCACATCAGCACCAGCTGACACGTTGGGTGTGGTGCTGACTGCAGGCGGGAGGTACGAGGCAGGGTGCAGCAGAAGCATGGGTGAAAGCAGCAGCAGCAGCAGCAGCGTTAGGGGCCTGCCTGGCCGGTGTCGGCTCGCCGTCTATGCTTGCGATCTGCTGCGTTCACGTGCCCGGGCGACGGAGGAGCCTGTGTACATACATGCACGCTTGTGTGTCGGCATGCTCCCTGGCTGCTAGCGCTGCCTGAAAGCTTGCAAGCATGTTTCCGAACGCAGCAAGCAGCAGCACTGCTGTTCGTACAGCCTGGACATGTGCCTGGCAGTGAGGCGGTGCCTACATGGCAACAGCGGAAGAAGCAGTGGCCGCCTCTCGATGGCAGCCAGCGTGCTGCTTCTTTGGCACACATATTGACCTACAGCCTTGACAGATATACCACTTGCCTTGCGCTTGGTGAGTGCCTCCCTGGGCTGTCTGGTGATGCTCTTGAGGCACAGGGCCTTGAGCGACACGACGGCTGTTGTCGGCATCCGCACGTGCCCGCCGCAGCAAGCAGCACACCCATTTGTGTGAACCTTCAGTGCGTGGCAGTTGGCGACACGGGACCCGGATGAAACACCCACACTGATCATGATCACACACGCACAAAAAAAAAACAAAGCAGCAGGAGGCAGCAGAGCTCTGCTGTTGCACACCACAGCAACATCAGCAGAGACGGTGACAGCGGTGTACCAGCAGCTACAGGGGCAGGCAGCCGACCCGCGTGCAGCCAAGCTTCCCGCAGGAGAGCGGGCAGCAAAGCACTATGGCGTCCTTCGTCAGACCTCAGCACGACCTGCAGCAGCGCATGGCCGAGGTAACGTCGCGTGAGCCGCCACCCCTGCCACCAGCAGCGGGAGCAGGGGCTGCAGCAGCAGGAGCAGCAGCAGGGGCAGGAGCGGCAGCAGGAGGTGCGGATGCTGGGGCTGGCGGCGACAGTAGAGGGGAGTGGTTCGATGGCACTGGGGACGACATGGTTGGGCTGGGGTTCGCACATGCGGAACCGGAGGTGCGTGGTGTTGCCGTGTGTGCGTGCGTGTGTGCTTGTGTGCGCTGCTGAGGCTCACCTCCCCACCCTTTGAGTGAACCACTCAAGTCGCGGCAACGGTATGGGTGACAGCAGACACGTCAATTCACGTGGTTTTGCAGACCTACAACGTGAGGGAAGCACCAGCTGCAGCCCACCCTAGGCCTTGCAGGGCCCGGCAGTGTAGGGCGAAATTGGCAGTGTTTGGGTGTCACAAACTTGCATGCTGCGTACACGCGGCTGTGCTTACCAACGGCTCAGTGGGCAGCTCAGTTGACAGGCCGCGCAAAGGTTACAATCTTCCGCACAGCAGCGCGCACTCAGGGATGCGGCAGTGCTCCTGCGCAGGCAGCCCAGCGCGCACAGTCACAAGGCTTCTGATACAATTGGGCATATGCACACCCATTGTAGGGAGCAGACCCTCTGCAGAACGCACAGCACCCCCCCCCTCTCCCGCCGCGCCCCCATTCTCTGCCATATACATTATGACAACAGAATGATAATCATGTGGCGGTGCATGTTGCCCCCCCTCCCACACACACGTACGCTGTGCGGCAAGTAGCCAGCCTTTCACGACAACAGGACTTGGAGCACGTGGAGGTGCCACCTTGCCCGCCCCCCACACACACACTCTGCGGCAGCCAGGCTTGCACGACAACAGAATGTAATCATGCGGCGGTGCATGTTGCCCCACCCCACACACATGCATCAGGGTTTCACAATGGCAAGGATTGACATGATTGACACACCCATCTCCCCAGCCAGCCGCGGCCACCATAAATATGCTAAGGGGGGGGGTCCTAACTTCCGTAGCCTACGGTAGCCATGTTTGTATGGCAACAGAATGCTAAGCATGTGGCGGTGCCTGTTGCCCCCCCCCACATCGCTCGCTGCGGCAGGTTTTCACGACCGCAGGCATTGACACACCCATCCCCCCCGCCAGCCGCGGCCACCGGCTGCTGCTAAAGCTGGGGTGGAAGGAGGGGGAGGGGCTGGGGAAGAACGGGCAGGGCATCCGGGAGCCGGTGACCATACGCGAGGAGAGCACACGGCTGGGGCTGGGGAAGGCGACAGAGTATGACACCATGACCGAGGAGGTGAGAATGCTGTTGAAGTTGGCAGAGGGTGGTATGAAGTTGAAGTTGTGGTTTGGTTGACACAGTTGGCGAGGAGAGTTCGCGGCTCGGGCTGGGGAAGGCGACAGAGTATGACACCATGACTGAGGGGGTGAGAATTGTTGAAGTTGGGGGAGGGTGGTGCAGTTGAAGTTGAGAGGGTGGTATCCACGTGGTATGCAGTTGAAATTGTGTCTTTTTGGTGACAATCCGCGAGGAGAGCACGCGGCTGGGGCTGGGGAAGGCGAGGTATGACACCATGACCGAGGAGGTGATAATGCTGTTGAAGTTGGCAGAGGGTGGTATGTATGACGTTGTGGTTTTGGTTGACACAGCTGGCGAGGAGAGCACATGGTTCGGGCTTGGGAAGGCGACAGAGAACGTACGACACCATGACTGAGGAGGTAAGCACTGTTGAAGTTGGCAAGGGTGGTGTAAAGTTGAAGTTGTGGTTTTGGTTGACACTATTGGTGGGGGAAGCACACGGTTTGGCCTGGGGAAGGCAACAGAGTATGACACCATGACCGGGGAGGTGAGCATGTTGTTGAAGTTGGGGGGAGGGTGATGCAAAGTTGAAGTTGCGGTTTGGTTGGCACAGTTGGCACGGACAGCACACTGGTTGGCCTGCCCAGCTGGGGAAGGCCGCGGAGTATGACAGCGTATGACTGAGCAGGCGAAACTTGTTGAAGTTGGCAAGGGTGATGCAAAGCTGAAGTTGAGGCTCACGATGCGTGTCTGTCACAACTGGTGAAGACGGCATGCGGCTGAGCCATGAGAAAGGTTGCACTGTACTGTGTATATGAGGAGGTCAGACTGTTCAAGTTGTGGAGGGCAAAACACAGTTCAAGTTTGAGTCCAGGGTGCGCGGTGGCAGAAGGCCACATAGTGCAGCGCCGCGACTGCGGAGGTGAGAAACATTGATCTTGTGGAGTGCGGCACACAGTAAAACTTGGGATGCGGGCGGGTTTGGGGGGGGGGGGGCAGTAGCAAGTTGTCGCCGCTCTTATAAGGCGGCAGTGTACGACATGATGACTGGCGAGGTGAAACTTGTTGAAGTTGTTAATGTGGTACAGTTGAAGTTGGGGTTAAGCGGGGCTTTGAGCCCTGCGGGAGTGGTTTGCCACAGAGCATGTCCATG
This sequence comes from Ophiocytium majus, assembly GCA_032358315.1. Taxonomy (NCBI): domain Eukaryota; class Xanthophyceae; order Mischococcales; family Ophiocytiaceae; genus Ophiocytium; species Ophiocytium majus. Next base: position 4,653 of record JAULBY010029994.1, read on the forward strand.
CACACACATACTTGGGTAAGGCGGCAAGGTTCTTTTTATGTGGTGCAGGTTTGGGCCCAATCAGGTTATGATACATCGCACATTTCCTGGCGGCTCGATAGCCAAATTCGTGCGGATGAAATCTCTGCTGACCATTGCATGCGACCAAGACGCGCAAGGCGGTGACCGTTGAGTGTGTGGATACCCCTTGTCACCATTTTTTCTAGTTTGGTCCCCACACCCCACAATTTGGGTTTGTTTACCAAAAAAATGCTGCTAAATTTGCGGTGCCCTGTAGGCGACCAAGACGCGCAAGGCGGTGACCGTTGAGCTCCCCTTGTTGCCATGCCTGTGTATCAACTCCAGTTCTTTGAATACATACTTTCAAGTATTCTGCTGGAATTTCTGCCCCACGATCTGGATTCGAACCAAAATGTTGCGAAATTTCTTGTGGTTGCGCAGGCGACCAAGACGCGCAAGGCGGTGACTGTGGAGCGCGTGGAGACGCCGGAGGAGCGGGCAAAGAGGGAGGAGGCGGGTGCACGCCTGGACGCCACGCGCGCAGAGGTCAAGCACATGAACCGCGCGTTTTACTGCGGCGACTGCGACAAGCAGTACAAGACCGTGGCGGAGTTCGCCAACCATCTCTCCAGCTACGACCACCACCACAAAAAGGTGACACGCGCTCTCCCCTGAGCGCCCATCTACTTTCATGTAGTTCTTCCGAAGTACTACTACTAGTAGTACTTCCGAAGTATCATGTTCTGCTTCTGAAGTAGCTGCTAAAAGCACTAGGGTTTTTGTGTACTCGTGGGTTCGCGCTGGTGTTTGCAAACCACATTTCCAACTACACCCGCCACCGCACGCATTCGTCTCAGGGTTTATTTCTACTTTTTTTCGGTGTTTTAACTTTTAGCCACAGCGTTTTATCGTATCTGCTGGCAGTACTCTACGGTCTTAGGTGGCCATGGGTCCGTGTTGGACTTTGCGAACCACCTCACCTGCTACAAGTACCACCAGACAAAGGTGACACACACTCCACGCATGGTGGTTTCTCGCGGCTTGTTATGGTTTCATTGGCAGGGTTCTGTGTACTGGTTGCTGGTAGAGGTTCACGGATAGTGATGGGTCACGGCGTATAACATTTGTTGTACAATATAGTTCTCCCCACGCGCGCAGCACCACCACGCACACACGTTATTTATATTTATAGAAGTAGTATTATACACCCCACCTCAGAGGTCTTGGGGGGGGGGCACACTCCAATACCTGCGGTATTGTGTGTTATATATACCTAGCACTCAACAGCGCAAAATAGTCAGGGGAGGGTAAGTTACCATTGCAGCCACCATACCAAGTACCAGAAGTAGTCGAGCTGGGCAAGTACTTTGGCACTACACGACATACTTCCCACACGATATATCCCTGCCATATTCACAAGAGTTTATAATTTGAGTTGCGTAGGAATATTCCGATGTTGTCAGGATCACTGTTGTCAGTGTCAAAATGTACGTACTGGTACTTGGTCACCAATGGTCAGTGTCAAAATACACCTACTGGTACTTGGTGCAGATGACGGGTGTTGTGGCCGTTTCAGAGCGCCGCTGCCTGGCGTAGCAGCTGCGCCGCACCGTAGGTGCGCACGTGTGGCAGGCAGTAGCTGCGTGTGCACGGCTGCTGTTGCTGCTCTGCCTGCGTACGAGCCCTGTGCACGGCGCATACCGAAGTCAATAGTTTCTTGTGACACTTTTTAAACCACAAAGAAAGATAGAAATGTGGATCTGTATGATGAAGTCATTTTCTGCTTGTGCGCAAGTAGTTCGCTAAATGTGAAACACAAGTCTATTCAATAATCAGTCAACACTTCACCTGCATGTTGTGATGAGTGGCGCCATCCACCAATGTGGGAGTGACCGCCGACATCCCACCGTGGCAGTAGTCTCTCTCTCTGCCACCTGCCGCACTGTGTGTTGTGCTTGTACCAGCATGCGCAGCACACCACCGCCGCCGCTGCTGCTGCTGGTGCCTGCGGTAGTGCACCTCCGCTGCACTGCCTGTCCTACCGCTCGCCCCCCTCTCTGCTCCGCCTCTGCTTCTGCTGCCGCGCCGTCCTTTTGTGCTGCACCCGCGGGGTGGATTGGACACCTATTTACATATGCTGCACCAAAACGACCGCCACGGACGCCGCCCACGCCTTCCCCCTCATGGCCCAAAAAAAATCAACCTCCTCAACCCATCTTCCACTTCAACACCTGCTTCAACTGGACTTCAATCCTCCTCGTCACACCATCACCACCGCCAACTTCAACATTCTCCTCTCACAACTACAACTTCAACATTCGCCTCCCACAACTTGTACTTCTTCAACACATCGCTCAGCGCCTCGCGGACATGCAGCGCGAGGAGCGCGCGCGCAAGGGCGCGGGCTTCAACCGCGACAAGGCCAAGAGGAAGGAGTGGGAGGAGATGCAGCGCCGCGCCACCGCCGCCGCCGCCGCCGCCAACACCGCAGGCCCACCACAGCAGGCGCCGCCACTGCCCCCAGGGCAGCCACCGCTGCCCCCAGGACAGCCGCCAATGCCACCAGGGCAGCCCCCGCTCCCAGCTGGGCAGCCACCACTGCCGCCTGGGCAACCGCCACTGCCACCAGGGCAGCCGCCAGTGCCGCCGGGGCAACAAGCAGTGGTTGTGGCGGCGCAGCCTGAGGCGCCACCGCCGCCGCCAGCGGCGCTGCCTCAGGAGCGGCGTGCCGCGGTCAAGTTTTCGTTTGGCGCCAAGCTGAAGGCGCCCAAGCGTAAGTGAAGGGGGGGGGGGAGGAGGGGATGGTAGAGCGGAGGTGGCGGCAGCAGGGCTGCAGCAGCGCAAGCAGCAGGCGTTTGGGGTGTGTTGTAGTGTTGTAGAACTGCTGTAGTCGCCGCTGGTGCTGCCGCACGCAGTAATGGCAATGTAAAAATGGGTGTCAGCTGTCTGATGTGTGCAGCTGTGCACCGGCTGCTGTGCAAAGCGCGTGCCCTGCGATGCTATGCTCCTTCAAGTACATGCATGCATGTGTAGAAGCATGGATGTACATGGCTGTGAGCTCCATTAACTCCAACACGTGGCGCACGGAGGCACATGCACGGAGACAAGCGCGTGGACACACAGCAGGACTGTATCTGGCACACCCATCGTGCCTTATTGACATGCCACAATGCACGCACCCACAGGCTTCGAAACAAGCACCTCTTACAAACCCCAGTTGGGGCGACGAAGGCCCTGTGCACATGGTGTGCGCGACTGGAAAGGCATGGTTAAGCGCGCTGCCCTTCCCTGTTGCCAGCCCACAGGATCACGATGCTGGGCGCTGTGCGCTCTGGCGTGAACCCGGCATGTTGCTACAGCACACACATATTTAAGTACTTCTGAAGTACCTTACAGCGATGCTCAGCCCGCAAGCGACGGCAGCCACTAGGAGCCTCGGTGTGTGACAAGGGTTCCTTGAGAAGAGAGCCCCCTGGCACGCAGTACGAAGGGCCCAGAGGAAGGCGGGCATGCGGAAGTGGCACACACACGCGCTGGCGCCTACTGCTAGTAGTAGTAAAGGGCTTTCCGCGCCCTAAGCGGAGTTTAATAATAGTAGTAGCTGCATGCTACATGGTGACACATGCTACGTGGCGACACGTGCATTTCATGTGTCGCGGAGAGTGCTGCGTGCACCAGCTCTCGAGCAACGCTGCGGTCCGGTGGCCCTGTACATGTTGCACGGCGGCTGCCCCCGGCGCACCCAACCACACACCCGCTGTTTTCTCACCCCCCCCCCCCAAGAAAAACGTGTCAGATACAGCACATGTACACATACATATATACATGTACTTCAAGAAGTACACAAATACACAGAGCTCACTCACCCTCTGCCTCCGCAACACATACACATACACACGCGCTTCCGAGTACTTCAAGGTATGAGGTAGGGGCTCCAAGCGGCGCCATATGCACACTGCACACATGGGCGCTCCCTGCCCCCCATCCGCCGATGTCAATCCGCGCTGCACCAGCAGCAGTGCTCGCACCCGCCTGCTGCTCAGTGGCTGCCCCGCCACATGCCTGGCGGCGGCACCCCCCTCCCAGCTGCTGTGCACGGAAACAGACAGAGAAAATGGCCGCCGCCTCCGCTGCTGCCGCCGCCGCTGCCGCCGCCGTTGCTGCTGCCACCGCCATTGCTGCTGCCGCCGCCGCGCCAGCGCTGCTGCCACCCCGGCGGCGCGGTGTCGCCATGCGGGAAGTGCGCGTCCGCAATGAGTATGTGAAGCGGAGGGCGCAGCCAGCTCAGCAGCGCGCTGCCGCGGCGCCCGAAGCGCGCGACGCGCCGCAGCCGCAGCGCGCCACCGCCACCCCCAACTTCAGCTCCGCCAACTTCAACTCCACCAACTTCAACTCCCTGTTGAAGTCTGTACACGCAGATGGGGCGCACGAGCAGGTTGGCGAGCGCGACAGCCTCGGGCGCGCCGCCGCGCGCGCCGTCGCGGCGCATGTGCTCAGCGTAACTGCGCGCGCTCGTCCCGAACTGCTGAGCAGCAACCGTGCTCAGCAGCTGCGCGGCGGTCGCCGTCTCGCCCCTTCCACGCAGCCCCAAAACGCGCCCCGGCTGGCACGTGAGGTAGTCGAGGGCCGCGGCGCGCAGGGCGGAGGACTTGAGAAGTTGAAGTTGGAGTTGAAGTTGGGGGGGGTGGCGCGCCGTGTACGCGTGCTCGAGGCAGGCGCTGAGCGCGTGGAAGAGGCAGTTGCCGTCGCCTGGGAGCGTACAGTAGCAGCCACACAGTTGTTGGAAAGCGGATTGTGAGGAATTGTGTCGCAGTGTCTGCGCCTGCTGTCACTGTCGGCGGGCATGACCATGCAGGGCTCCTCATGCCAGTGTAGTACACTCTCGCCGAGCGTCAGTTGGGGCGCGAAAAGCCCCGCTGCAAGCGCGCACAGGTGAGGCAGCAAGCCCAACCGAGTACTGTACGCTGTAGCCGCTTACACAGTGATACCAACGCCGCATGGCACCACCTTTGTACTTCCAATAAACTCCACTTGGGGCACGGGAAGCCCTGTGCACATGGCGTGCGCGACTGGAAATGTATGGCCAAGCACGCTGCCCCTGGTCCTAACCGACAAAATCGCGCTGCTCAGCAATATGCATCCTCATGGCAGCCCAGCACGTTGCTACCGCAGCATCAGTGGGCTGCAGCACCATGTCCCAGGGAGCCTGCTTGTGGCACACCATGCAAGTGTTTCCTGACCGACAAAATCGCGCTACTCAGCAGGTACTCAGCACTGTATGCACTCAAATCTGAGCTCAGCACGTTGCTACCGCGCCACTACTGGGCTGCAGCATCATGTCCCAGGGAGCCTGCTTGTGGTACACCATGCACGTGCGCACCCTGACGCAGCTGAGCTCACCTGGCACCTGGCGCACGTGCATGCGCTGCCGCGACCCCACCACGCGGTACGTACAGGGAAGGAAGCCGCTGTCCTACATGCCAATGTACACAAGGTGTCAATGCAGCAGAGGTACAGGGGCGGGGGGAGGGCATCGGCGTGAAGCAAGCTCAGAGGGCGCTCCCAGGCAGTGCTGGCGCCCAGGGAAGGGCACTATGCTCTGCGTCAGCACCGGCAGCCTTGCTGAGTAGTGCAAGCAAAAGCAGTACTTCAACGTGAAATACAACACACACTTGGCGGCTAGGAGAGAGCGGCATGACCGGCCATGCTTCTTCCAGTCATGCACGCCCTGAGCACAAGGCTCGCTGCGCCCTCAGCAAAACTGTTATGCAAGTAAAAGTACAACACGCCCCAGGCCGCTGCCGCGTGTGCCTCATGGGCGCGAGGTAACCGCGTACAATACGCACTGTCTCGCCATGCTCTGCATGGTGCCTGCCGCGCGTCAGGTGCACGCCCCAAGAGTTCCACAGCCAGGCGACACGCGGCGTGCAAGCCGCCGCACACACGCGATCACCGTGCAGCCGCATGGAGACAGCAATGCTTCCAAAAGGCACTCAACTTAGTACCACAGCACAGTGGTAGTAACTTTAGGTATTTGAGCACCAACCCCATGGCATTACAGGGTTCCCGGGATACTGGTACTACAATGAATTTGGAATCATTTTCATACCCACTTGACATTTGTGACCTGACCTGCGGCTTTTGCCTGCGTCATTGATGACCGTGCTCTGCACCAGCGACGCCCACGCGCCGTGCCCTCAGAAAAAGAATGCAACTGTTGTCTGATCGCAATTCAAATGCGCAATAGAGATATACCCAACGTTCCAAAAGGCGTCAAGTGCTCTGACCTGCGGCACTTGCCTGGTGTCACTGTCAACCATGACCTGCACCGTGACGCCCACTCGCCATTCGACAATCGTTTTCTAAACATTGTGCAGGATCTGTACAAACACAATCAGCAATATGAAAACTCGATGGAGCGATAAACTCTAGGTTCCCCCACCGGTAGGGGCCATCACCCTGGGCGGACCCGTGCAAGGGGTGAAAAAAGCAAGACAACGCCTACGAAGGCAGCAAGTTTCGCACCTACCAAAGCGCGGATTCCATCATAGAGCTGCGGTGCGTTCAAGTGGAAGGCGCAGGCACCGTGGCTGCAGCATATAGAGACACTGGTGTTTGCAAATGTCATCAAGTGTTCTGACCTGTGGCAGTTGCCTGGTGTCACCGGGAGCCGTTGCCTGCACCAGCGACGCCCACTCGCGGAAGCGCAGCAGCGGGCTCCAGCGCACGGCGTGCCGCGCTGCCTTGTGCGCGGCGCACAGCAACGTCGCTTCCTCTTGTCTCAGCCAGCGAAACTCCCGTACCAGCTGCTGAGGGTGCCAGTCAACGCCCCAAACAGCAGGCATGGGAGTTTCAACATCCCAACTGGCTGGCACAGGGGTGTCGCTGGCTGAGACGCGATGCAACGCTGTGCCTGTGATTGCTGCAGATGCAGCAGGGCCACTGCTGGTTGTTGTTGCTGGGGGGTGTTGTGCGGCGCAGAGGCCAGGTGCCAGCCTTGAAGGGCGTGGTACTGGTGGTGTGTGGACGAAGGCTGCAGTGGCTGGAGGTGCAGCAGCGGCAGAAGCACCAGCAGGACCAGCAGCAGCAGCAGCAGCAGCAGCAGCAGAAGCACGCAGCAGCGTCAGCAGAAGCACAAGCACCACCAGCAGCAGCAGCAGCAGCAGCAGCGTCAGCAGTAGCGCAAGCACCAGCAGCTGCAGCAGCAACCAATGCACCAGTTGGGTTGCAGACACGGTGTCTTCCCGAGTTAGGCAGTAAAAGCTTACCTGTGATCACACGTGCGCCAAGCAGCAGGGCGGGAACAGCGACAGAGGCAGCAGCCACCAGCGGTTGTCGCATTGCTCGCTCCCAGGCGCAGCAGGTCGTTTGCTTTCTGAATTCCAGCAAAGTTTGTTTACTTCAAGATCTGGCACGAAACTTCAACTCCACGTGGATCGACAAACCAAGCGAGAGCAGCACATCCGGTGCCAGATCTAGACGCAACTACCTGGCGCCAGAGCATCTGACGCCACCGCCTGAAGCAGGCTAACGTGCGGGTTGCAGGCCACAAGATCACCAAGGAGCGTTTTCGTCAATATCAAACAATCGGTCACGCCAGAGTAAACGAACAGGAACACAAGCGGCGGAGGAGCAGGAAGGCAGGGGCAGCGGCAGCGTAGCAGGCGGCAGCTGTTTGCTGCGGTGGGCGCACTGCTAGGGGAGAAGCAGCAGCTGGCGGACGCTATGGCGGAACGGGTGGACAGGGCGAAGGCCTGCCCCTTCCTTCTGCGCTGCTTCCTGCGGGCCAATGGGCACAACCAGCCACACCAGTTCCAGCGCGAGGAGAGCCTCCCCCGTGAGGAGCTGCAGATCTACACCTGGATGGACGCCACCCTGCGCGAGGTCACCAGCCTCGTGCAGGGCGTGCACGACCTGCCGCGTAGGCGCAACGCCCGCCTGGAGTTCGCCTTCGTGTACCCAGACAGGACGGGCAAGATGGTGCTGCGGGAGGTGGGGACGGTGCACTCCACTCGCAAGGCCCCTACCGACGAGACCACACTCAAGGAGTTGCGGTTTCAGACGGGGGACTATGTAGACATTGCCGTGTTCGTATAGGAGGGGGGGGAGCTGAGGCGGGGGCGGCGGCAGCACGGCAGTGGCGCTGGCGGCGTCAACACTGCTGGTGAGTGGCAGCCACAGCTGCTGTAGGCGTGTATCTGGCGGCAGTTGCGCATTTGAAGCGCGCGCATGCCAGCCCCCAAGGCAGGTGGCAGAGCCTGCGCCCACAGAAGCGGTGCATGCTACCCATGTCGCTGGCCAAATGTTGGTTGGCGTAACGGCAGCCGATGGCAGCGCCGCCCACGTTTGTACGCGCACAGCCATGTGTGGCAAAGCCTGCGGCGGCAGCAGCGGCAACACCAGCTGCTGTGTAGCACTGCCATCTATACAGTAAACCGCGGCTGCTGCGCTAGGCGCGGAAGCCTCGGCGGACCACAGCCGCTAGGCGCGGCGGACACACCCAAACCCGTACCACATCTGCAATAGTAATATCAATATCACACACACCTGGATAGGCCCTGCCGTGCCAGTGAGAGCGCGCCACCGTTTTGTGTGTGTGCGTGCGTGCGTTTATTGTGATCTCCACCCCTTACCCCAGCCTGTCCATTAGCTACCCTTCATGCACACTGCCTTGCTACAGCAAGCGGGCGCGCAATGGCAGCAAAAACTGATGTTTCCCATGCAAAGCGGTGCCAAGTTACGAAAACCCAGCATCACGCATGTGTAGCTTTGTTTTTGTGCACTTCTGGGTGTGCAATAACCCAGGCCATGCATGCAACACCAGCAACTGTAGGAAGCAGGGAAACCCGAGAGCGGCCGTCAGCTAGGTCTCGATCTGCCATTTTTGAGTGAGCACGTGAAAATCTCAGGTGAGGTACTTGCAGTTTAGACAGGATTCCCGGCCGTGCCGCAGCACACATGGCGTTGTACCAGCTGCACTCCACACAAAGCTGCATTGTGAGGTAGGTACTCCAGGCGGCGGTGTATACTACGGGGCTTGGCCTGCCCACACAGACGCTCTGCACGCCTCTCGGCGGTTGTGGTGGCGCTGTGATGTGAGGTCTTTGCCAGATGCGGCGTACTCCGCTCTGCCACACCAAGGCATGCAGCAGCACAGCCAGGTGTACACACACCAGCATGTTACACAGAGGGCCTACCCGGCTTATCCGATTCCGCACCTTCCCACGGCCATCACCGGTACGCAGCAGACCGGCACACGGCCCATGCCGCACCTTCGCAACGGTTTACAGAGTACAATTGCGTGCACGCGTGCATAATGCGCAGCATGCATCAACATTAAGCACGGGTGTGGGTCAGGGTTCAAGGTAGGCAGTACACGGTCGACCGTCAGTGGCACGGGGGACTCGGCGCGTGCATGCACAAGTGCGGTCATGATAACCTCGCCTCTTTGTACCATGGGTCTGCAAGCGCAACCGCGCCCCCGCCGCCTACAGCGCACCACGCCACGATACATGGACTGAGTATGCTGTAGTGGTCGTAGTAGTTTTACTCACTTGCACTTGGGGCGTGCAAGAGCCGCAAGGTGTTGTGTGGGGTAGTCACGCGGAGCAATTGGCTGTCTGCTACGAATGCCATGTATGCTACGCGAGCAGGCTATGCAAAACCTACAAAGTGCTCGTAGTAGCTCAACTTGTTTGCACTTCTGGGCGTGCAAGAGCCCATGCCATGCATGCAAGCACGCTCATGGTGGTGGCACATGCCCGGCAGCACATGCACTCGAACTAGCGGGCAGTTCTGAGCCGCCGGCAGGCTAGCGCTCGACCTGCCAGCAGTAGCGTGCTTTGTGAAGTGTTCTTCGCATTGTGTACTTGCCTCGAACAAGAGTACTTGCCTCGTACATAGGCATGAGGTAGGGACCAGGCATGTTTCTGATTATGCTTGCTCCAGTCACATGCATGTCACGTGCACAGGGCTTTCCGCGCCCCAAAAGTTCGACGACAGTACATGGACTCCCTGCAAGCGATTCTCTCGATAGTAGGTAGTACCGCCGGTAGTGTACGCTTATTGAACTCCGCTAAGGGCGCAGAAGTGTACTTGTTCAAGAATACTTCGAAATACGACGGAGTATTCCAGTATGCACATACACTCCCCTGCAGACAACCACCGTGCAATGGCGTGGAGCTGCGCCACCACGGGCGGAGGTGAGGCGTGCCGCGCACGGGCTTGCAGTGCTTGAGCGCTTCCTGTAGGCGCACCGCTCGCATCGCAGCAGCAGCAGCAGCAGCAGCAATGCACAAACAGCGTGTCCAACCAGTCACGCGCGCGCGCGCACACAGGGAGCCGGTGCCCCCCCGGTGCGCGCGTCGATAGGGCCCACTGAACACTAACATTATATTTGCTGAGCACTGGTAGCGGCTGTGAAGGGCACCACGGTGGGGTAGGGAGGGGGTGGGGGGTGGCCAGGCGGCGGAAGCGCTCGCCCGCCCCATGTGTACAATGGCCACCCCACACCACACTTTTTCTTTCTTTTTTGTACTGTACTGTTGGTATGTGTAACAGGTACCCACCGCCTAAAGTGCCCCCAGCGCACGCTGCGCTGCGCAGCTCCTGGCAAGGCCGCTAAAGGCTCCGAAGGCAGGCGCACTTGCGCGGTGCAGCTAGTAAATAACCTACAGGTGCCACACTCTGCCCATGTGTGGAACCGTACACGGAACGTGTGGGTGTGACGAGCCGGTGCTGCTGCATAGCTTAGGTGACACAGAGCGCCCCCCAGTCCCGGGAGAGCGCCCTGTGCCATGCCTACGGGCTAACCACAGCAGCCGCCTGCCCCCCCCCCCACCCACACACACACGCCTCTCTACGCCACCCTATGTGCACCAGGGCAGGCCTCAGGCGTCCTGGCCGTGTGCAAACAGCGCCAGGCGCGCCGCCAGTTCCCGTTCGCGCGCACCCACCGCCAATGCATCCACTTCCGCACCACCCACCGCGTGCCCTGGAGTCAAGCTAGCAGCTCCAGGCTCCTGCGCCGCCGCCGCCACTGCGACGGGCACGGCAGCCGCCCCAGCGGCCGCCGCTGCCAGCAGTGGAGCAGCGGGACGGGCTGCGGCAGTCACGCCGCCCGCCGCCGTCCCTGCCGGCGGCGCAGCAGCACCAGCAGTTGTCGGCGGTGGCGCGGCGGCACCCGCTGCCGCTGCCGCAACCACCAACACCGCAGCTGCTGCTTCCGCATCTGCTGCTGCTGCTGCTGACAGCGACAGTGCG
>JAULBY010030005.1:0-42682 GCA_032358315.1 Ophiocytium majus
ACAGCCCCATGTCCCAGGGGACCTGCTCCCACCCCCCAGCTCCCGGAACACCATGCTCCCCCCACACACCAGGCAGCAAGTATGTACACGTGTACAGGCCAAGAAGAGGGCTAGCGGGTGCCCGCAGGCTAGCTAGGGCTCGACCTGCCAGGGCTAGAGTAGTTCTCTGGCAACATGCCAGGCTTCCCGTAGAGTACGCAGTGCTGAGAATTGTCAGCTTTTTCGCTCCTGTGTGATCCTCTTTTTGGTCACGACGCGCACCGTTCGCAAAGGGCTTTCCGCGCCCTAGCGGAGTTCAATAAGAGTACATGTACACTTTGACGAGGCGGTGGGCTGCTCAGCAGCTGCATGAGAGCACACCTCAGGCGTGGTGAGCACCTGGTCACGGCAGCAACTGCAGACGGTCAAGCCGGCCGCGACCCTCATACCGCAAGCCGTTAGCCACCGACATAGGTCGGCTTACATGTCTAGCGCATGCCAGCAATGCTTGCACTGTCATGTCAGGTCCAAGTCAGGTGCGAGGCAATAGCGGTGGGAACGTGGGTCTGCCTTGCAGCACGCACGGCTGGCTTTTGGTGGCACCACACAAGTAAGCCCTGTTGGTAGTTGTACTCTGAATCATCCCTAGCCCTCAACGACACTGACCGGCGCGTGTAGGCGTGGGGGCTGTCTGGCGCTTTTCACCAGATGGACAAATCACCCCACAGGCTTCGGCCTGGCATTTTAGCAAGTGCAGGCATGAAAGTGGTCACTATGTGTCACTGGAGACAGCTACAGGTCCAACTTCAATAACCTTGCGCGCACAGGGAAGGCGCTTGCTGACAGGGCATGGCACATGCAGGCTGCAGCACCGCACAAAGGAAACAGCACCACCGTGGCAGCCGCTGCCGCTTGGCAACGATTGCTGAAGTACTACGAAGTATATGAGAAAGGTGCAGAGGAAGAGCGTTGCAGGCTGTGGGAAGGTGTCTGGGTGCCCCCAGCCGCCGCCGCCAGCAGCAGCGCTACAACCCACGCCGCACACTCGAATACTGATGTGGCTAGGTACATAAACTCATGCCAGTGCGGCAACCCGCACTGTCACTGCCACACGCAGGCTACGCCCCACCACCGCACCTAGCGCCAGCACCTGGCAGCTGCTGCAACTGCGCGTGCAGCCACTGCCGGCGGCCACCCAGTGCTCCAAAATAAGTAGCTGTGGTGCATGACTGTGGGTTAGCTGGGGCTCACAGGGCAGCCGGGGGCCCCAGTGCTGGGGCAGGTGCAACGAGTCATGTGCGAGAAAACAGTGCGGGTGTAGCACAGCTCAGACTGCAGCACTTGTGACCCTGTGCGCGCAGGCCGGCGACACGGCGCGGCAACGCTGGTGCAACGGCCCGTAGCAGCCCCTAGCCATCGCGCGCCCGCCCTGCCCGCCGGCACCTGATTGGCTCGCTGGCCTGGGAAGGGGGGTCTTAACCGCTACGCCAACTGTTTCGCGCCTTCTAGCACTGCTACGGGGGTCTTGAGGCAGAAGGGGGCGGTGCCAGGTGCTTGTTATTCCTTGGCCGGCCAGGGAATGGGGGGGGGTCTTAGCGGCGGCCCTTGGACTTCTTGCCCTTCTTGCGTGCCTCCGAGTTCTTGAGTCCGCGCTGGTCGCTGCGCATGCGCGCGTCCACAAACTTGACCTTGCTGCCCTTGCCCTTGCCCTGCTCAGCAGAACAAGAAGCAGCAGCGGCAGCAAAGGGCACACATGGGTATCCGTGTCGCACTTTCCACACTGGGAGCGCCCCCACAGGTGCGCACTACGTCAACAACGTGGGGACTTCAAACAGTTAACTGATTCAAAAAGACTGTGTGTACTGCTTGTTATGAAATTGAACATGGGTCCGGCATGGCCATTCCACTGCCCCAGCATGCATGACCTTGGGTTGTTGGTGCAAATCAATACCCGGCAGAAGTATTTGAAACATGTGCCAACTTCAGAAACTGATTATTATATATATATATATAAGAACTCGTCCCCGCACCGCAGCACTTTTCGTCCTGAAACTTGAGCGCGGCAGCATAGGCTCATGTCATGTAGGCTCATGCTCACTTCGAACATGCGCCAACTCCAACCACTGGGACTTGAAATACTCGCTGCAGTGCTGGGCTTTCCGCCCTGGAACTTGCGTACGCGAATGTCCTACTTCAAATATGCACCAACTTCCAACACTGAATACTTCATGTACTCACCGCAGCGCTGGGCTTTCCGCTCTGGAACTTGCGCGCCACGACGTAGGCTTTTCCCTGGCCACAGGCTCATGTCCTACTTCAACTATGCACCAACTTCAAGAACTGACTACTTCAACTAGTACTTCTGTAATAGGTGCATTTCATGTTCTCACCGCAGCGCTGGGCTTTCCGCCCTGGAACTTGCGTGCCACGACGTAGGCCTTGGTGGGCTTGTCTTCCCGCGCTCCCTTCTTGAGGGCCTGCTGAATGACCTTGAGCTTCTGGCGGTCACTCATGTCAGGGTTGGACGCGAGGGAGTTGGCCTGCGCACAGACAAAAATGTATGCAAGGACGCGCATGAAAATTGATATCATTAGTGATGGGCCAGGGCATATTATTTATGATGCGCTCCCCACATTGAACAAAAAACAGCGTGTACCTACGCCCCAAGAATGCGACATGCAGCATATACGGTGTATACATGCTGTGGTACGTTCATGAATAAACATGGTGTATGTTACCATAAACATAGTGAACGCTAGAAGTATGCTATCCAGCATGTAAGGGCCAAACGCGGACACCCGTCCCCAGGTATCATGGCATCACTGGTTAAGCGTTGGTCGCTCATGTGCGGGTTGGACGCCAGACAGTTGGCCTTCGCACGTGACATCATTCAAAGTGCCAGACTCGAAGATCCCGGCATTGTTACCTATTGTAACTACCTCCCTGAGTCAGGATTGGGTAATTTACGCGCCTGCTGCCTTCCTTGGATGTGCCGTCTCTCAGGCTCCCTCTCTGGAATCGAACCCCAATTCCCCGTTCCCCGTTTAAGCCATGGTAGGCCAATACCCTACCATCCGAAGCTGATAGGGTTCTGGCGCCAATGTTTGAAAATCATGTGGCCCGCCCGCTGCTTCTTGGTGGGCAGTGAGCTTGGTGGCCGCGAATACAATGTAAAATGAACTGAACCATGTGGCTGAATGCAATTTCAATACTTTGTTGGCGCCAATGACTGAACATCACGTGGCTCACCTGTCTCTTGGCCTTGGGCTTGGTGGCAGTGCACATGCGCTTGCGCTTGCGACACCACCCTGATGTAATAACGAACCAAATGATGAAAGAAACCCATTTGGTTTTCCACACTTCAGATGTACTTCAAGAAGTATTGTACTGGCGCCAACGACTGGAAACCACGTGGCCAACACCCACCTGCTTCTTGCGGTCTTGAGCTTGGTGGCTTGCGCTGGCACTTGCGCTGGGACAACTAAATGAATTTTAAAAAGCAAGAACTTTACCTTTATTTAGGTACCATATTGGTATTGTTTTTCCATATTTTACTGGCGCCGATGGCTAGAACCATGAGCCCGCCAACTCACCTGCTTCTTGTCGGCCTTGAGCTTGGTGGCAGCGCGCTTGCGCGTCTGACACCACCACCCCCCTGATGTACATGAACCAAACAAATGTACCTGCTGTAGGAAGCAGGAAAACCATCTGATTTTTTAATACTTCAGAGTACTTCACTGGTGCCAGTTACTGGATACTTCTGAAGTATCATGTCGCCAACCCACCTGCTTCTTGGCGGCCTTGAGCTTGGTGGCAGCGCGCTTGCGCTTGCGTGCGCGTGCCTCTGCCACCTTCTTGATGGGCTTGGCCGCCAGGTTCAGGAACTTCTCCTTCATCTGGGCCACCAGCTCCGGGGGGATGGGCACCTGTTGGGGTAGCAGCGCAGCCACATAAAAGGTAGTAAACCGCCACTAACAATAAAGGGAGGATGGGCACCTTGTGGGGCGCATACTGGCAGCAGCACAGCCACCAGCTACATGGGAGTCAGTAACATTCCACTAAGAGTAACTGGGGTTCTGAATCGTGGAGGGATGGGCACCTGTTGGGGTAGCAACGCAGCCACATAAAAGGGAGTAAAATTCCGCTAACAATAGCTGGAACTCTGAACTGTGGGGGGGGGGGGGGTAGCAGCGCGACATGGGTACACGAACTAAGATGAGTGCATGCAGGTGACGAATGAAAAGGCACCGTTGCCTGTGCTGTGAACCATGCTACAGGCATCACAAGTTTGTTGAGTACCGGTCTTTGCAGTAGCTCTACACCCAACACACCCATGCCGCCCACATAAAGCGCGGCAGCAAGGCGCGGGCACACTTCAAGTTTGAAGCACACAGCTGGCATAGTTGAAGTTGAAGTTAAACAATTGAAGTTGAAGTTACATAGTTGAAGTTGAAGTTGAACTCACCTGCGGGCGGTAGTGCTTTCGCTCGTCGTCCGTGAACCACTCGGGCAGGTGGCGCGGGTCGTTCCAGGCGTAGCGGTTGTACGCCGCATCCATGATCTGCATGAAAGAAAAGCAGGGGGGTTTTGGGGAGTTGAAGTTGGTAGAAGTTTAGTTGTAGTTGGTTCAAGTTCAGTTGAAGTTTGGGCGGCGGGGGGAGGGGAGCTTGGAGGGGTGCGAGTGCTCTAGGACTGGGGGCGCTGGGGGGGGACGGGGAGGTCGCGAGCCAGTGCAACATGTGCAGCAGGCATGTGGAGCACAGCTTCAACTTGAAGTCAAAACTTCAACATGCGGGAAATGCTGCACCAGCAGCTGCAGCAGCCCACTGAGTGCGCCAGCCAGCTGTAATGCAGCTCGGGTAAGCCCAAGAACATAGGCGAAAATGGAAATTGTCTTGCAGGGTTGCCACTCTACTGTCATTGTAGCGCAGGACCGTGGTCAAAACGGGCAGGCTCAATGGCAGAACTTGAAGTTTGCATGTGAAAAAAAACTTGAACTTTGTGTGCGCTGCTCACCTCCTTGGCCCGGTGCTTGCGCAGCATCATGGTGCCCAGGGCGAGCTGGCGCGCCCTGCACAACAACGGTACGAGGCAACAAGTGACACCCAGCAGCAGCAGTGGTCAGCAGGAACAGTGCTCAGCAGCAGCAGTGCTCAGAAGCAGCAGTGCCCAGCAGCAGCAGTGCTCAGCAGCCGTGTGCAAAATTGGAGGCACAGATGGTGGCGCTACCTACCAGCGCGCGCATGCCTTCCCTTATATTCATCCATACATCACAACATGTACACGTGCATGCTACAAGTGCATATATAAGGTACTTCAAAGTCAACTTCAAAGTCATATAGGTGTGATTTTGTATCAAAGCATGTGGCTCACTTGTCTTCCTCATCGTACTCCTCATCCTCCGAGCCGTAGGTCCTGTCGTCCACAGGCGGGGGCAGCCCATTGCCGGCGCTGCCATTGCCCTTGAGCGCGAGCATGATTGCTTGCGCAGGCGCCACATCAAAGCCCTTGTCCGCAGCGCTGTTGTGGCAAACAGCACAGAAGGAGACACATATGCAAACAGCGGTCACTGGCTCAGAGGTGTTCTGGCAGTGGGTCTACTAGAAGTGCTTCAGAGTAATTGTTTAGTAGAGCATGATGGCCTGCGCAGGCGCCACATCGAAGCCCTTGTCCTTGTCTGCAGCGCTGTAGTGGCAAATGGCACAAGCATGCAACACAAGGAACATTGGTGTCCAGGGGATTGCTCAAAGGTATTCAGGGGGGTGCGTCCAAGGCCTGCCGGCTTGTCAGCAGTGAGTGAAAGAAACCGACTACAGTACTGTAGTACAAGGTTGCTAATCCCCAGATGCTGTTTTGGCAGGGGCAAAATGCAAGGCCAAAGCCCGTAGGGTGGTTTCTCCACCTTGTCAACACCAGATAGTCCCCAACCTACACGCACCGGTCGGTATCCTTGAGGGCTAAGGATGCTGCAGAGTACAATTACCAAGTGCCAGCGTTAAATCCTTTTGCACGGCTGTGTGGCAAATGGTGCAGCAGGAGACACGGTCAGCAGTGGCCACTCACTGACATAAGTGTGTCCGCAGATTCATCTAGGCCATACCGGGCAACTGAAAATGGATACCAGCCCCGTCACCCCTGCTTACGTGCCCAGCAACTCCTGTCAGCGCCGTGAGGACGCGCCCAGCTCCCTCTCAGGCATGCCCTCTGGTTTCCACTCTTTGTACTTCAACCTCTCATCATGCTTCAACTTCTGCATAAAAAAAGTGCACCCACGCGCTGTCCTCATCTGGCGGCTGCCCCGTGCCAGCCGAAACAAGTTGTCGCGCTCGCAGCTCCCTCGCACATTACTTACCCAACTTCAACTGTGTGTACATCAAGCACTGGTACTTCAACTTCTGCACCCACCCGCCCTCATCCTCCTGCGGCTGCCCCATGCCGGCCGCAATGAGCTTTCTCGCCAACAGCTCCCGCTCACGCACACATTGTGTACTTCAAATCCTGTAACTTCATCTTCTGCATAAAACTGCACCCACCCGCTGCCCTCCTCCTGCGGCTGCCCCATGCCGGCCGCAATGAGCTTGCGCGCCCGCGGCTCCCTCTCACGCACACATACTTTGTGTACTTCAAATCCTGTAACTTCAACTTATGCATAAAACTGCACCCACCCGCTGTCATCCTCCTGCTGCTGCCCCATGCCGGCGGCAATGAGCTTTCGCGCCCGCAGTTCCCTCTCGCGGCGCTTGGGGTCCATGGCCTCCAGGGCAGCGTCGCCTGCTGCCACAATGTCAACCTGCGCGGTGTCTTCGTCCAGTCCCCGCTTGCGCTTCGCGTCGCGCCTCTCCTGCTCAGCAGTTGAGTGGCAGTGGTATGAACTTCAGGTTACCTTCAAGACATGCGCCACGACAGTGTGAGTGGGGGGAGTGTCCGTGCTGATTGCCGCCGCGGAGGCGAGTCACGGACAGGGTGTGCACAGCAGATGAGTGGCAGTGGCGATAAACTCAACGTCAACTTCAAGACATGGCAAAGTTGAGCTGTGCGCTGTCTTCGTCCAGTCCCCGCTTGCGCTTGGCGCCGCGCCTCTCGCGCTCAGCAGTGGAGGTGTGCTCAGCAGACTTCAACTATAACTTCAAGACATGTGCAATGACGTCGACATAGACTTGCACGTTGTCTTTATCTCGGCCCCGCTCAAACTTCGCTCCGTGCCTCTCCTGCTCAGCAGTAACGTGTGTGCTCAGCAGATGAATGGCAATGGCATGAACTTCAACTTTGACTTCAAAGCATGCTGCCTCTTGTCATGGCAAAATAACAATAAGCAAAATAAATGTAAATTATAGTATGCGCATTGGTGCACACTTTTTGTGTCCGAAAACCGCAACGTGGACGCAGCCATCATGGGACTTAGGGCAGGCACCTAAACAAATGGTTTGGTGTGCACTCATCACCCACCTCTCTGCATCCTTCTACCTCTTGTCACGACAAAAACAGAAAATGGCCAATTATGGCATTCACACAGGTACGCACTCTTGGTCTGGAAACAGCAAACATTCAAGTCATCGTGGTATTGATGGTCAATAACATAAACCATAGGTACTTCAGCACAGTAGCAGAAGTATGCACTCGAACACCCACCTTTCTCTCCGCATTCTTCTGCCTCTTGCCGTGGCGCCACTGCTTGTCGATAACATAAACAATACCATTTAGCTCCCAAGTAGTTGCCCGGGGCAGTTACTTTGGACAATTGTTTTGGTTGTCCCCGAAGTAACTTACCCCCATCACAGTGCTTGCAAAGCCCGCTATAGAAACCCACATGTTTCAATTGTTTGCAAGCCGTTGTATGGCTGCAGAAGTAACTGCCCCCTTACGTTGTTTTGCACCAAAAACAGTAACTGCCCCGGGCAACTACTGTGAAGCTAGACGGTAGTATAATATGCACGCATCACCCACCTTTCTCTCGGCATCCTTCTTCCTCTTGTCGTGGCGCCGCTGCTTGTCGGTCAGGGGCATGCTCAGCAGGGTCTCCGCAGCCGCGCCAGTGATCTCGGGGTCAGACAGTTCTGCAAGGGAAGTTCCCAGGAAATCCCAAGAAAAATGCATTTGCGTTTGAGTGTGAGCAGACGCGTGCTCGGTTCGAGTGCTTGTGATGCCCACAGAACGGTTTAAAGGCGTTCGAGCAGCAGCAGGAAACGCCCAAGCGGTGGCAATGAGGGAGGGGAGATGCACATTTTCGGCCCAATAATGATAACAACTTGTCCGAATTCGGCCCAATACCGCGAAGACGTTTACGTGGAAAAACTCGAATGTGGTGTGTGTGCCCGCTTAATTGTGCTGAGCAAACGCCCGCCTGCTGCGCCATCACGTTCCAGCAACATCGCCACCGCTGTGCACCAGCTTGGCCGTGAAAATGTTGTCAATGAGTACATTGTGAAAGAACCCTAACAGCATTGTGTGTCGCAAAAATCAAATCACATTTCCCTGCCGTTTTATCCGGCTGAGCACACTCGCCCGCACCCTTGTCACCCACGGCGGCATCATCGGAGCGGCATCATGTGCCAGCTTTGATGCCATATGAGATAATGAAAATAGATGCTCCCAAATCAACAAGAACCATGCGTACCATGGTATATACTTCTGAAGTAAACACTTCTAAAGCATGAGCAAGTTCGCATTTTTTTGTTTGACTAGCCATAGTGGCTAAGGAAACCAAAAAAAGTTTCTCAGCTGAAGACACTCACCTGCCGCATCGTCATCCGGAGCGGCATCACGTGCCAGCCCGATATGAGACGTTGAAATACAGTAGAAGTTCCTAAATCAACAAGCATCATACCATACCATTGGTATATGGTATATACTTCTGAAGTACAGTAGGTATGTAGGCAAGCTTACATTCACCAGTGCAGCTAGAAAAAATGATGTGGAAAACTGCAGTTTCTCAGCTGAGGACACTCACCTGCCGCATCGTCATCATCCGGAGCGGCATTGCGTGCGAGCTTGGCAGCGCGCTTGCTCTTGCTCAGCAGCTTGCGCTCACGCTTCGACGCACGCACCGCTGGCGCCTGCAGCAAAATAAAAAGCAAAAGAAAAAGAAAAAGCGAAAGCAGGTGCACACGCCGGCGGGTGAGATAGGTAACACGGTTGTGCTGCAGACATGGGCCACATGACTGCCCTTTAAATTTGCCTTTCAAAAGGTTGTGGGAGGGCTGTGTGCAGCGGTGTTGCGGGGTGGCACCTGCAGCCGTGCGCGCTGGAGGTAACACGGCATTTAAGGAACAGATAAGAAGTACTATGCATACTTCGAAGTATGCTGTATAGTCTTGCTGAAGTATGCCACATTGGCACGGCATACCTACATTTGTACACATGTACACATGCTTGGTACTACGTAGTACATGACATGGTGCATATTCCGAGAGCACCCCCAGGTTGCTGTGCCAGAGCCAGCAACAAACACAACAAACACCCTGCAGCACAGCACCAACAACTCCGCCAGACTTGGTCTACCAGAGGCAACAGCGGGTTCGCCCAGCAGCAGCGGCGGCGGTGCTCAGCAGCACGTGGTGCTCAGCAGCACGCGGTGCTCAGCAGCATTTGGTGCTCAGCAGCAGCGCCAAGCGGCGCCCAGCAGCACTTGGTCGCTGAGCAGCAGTGCCACTCAGCAGCACTTGGTCCCTCAGCAGCAGTGCCTAGCGGTGCTCAGCAGCACTTTGTTGCTCAGAAGCAGTGGGTGCTCAGCAGCAGTTTGTTGCTCAGCAGCAGCGGGTGCTCAGCAGCACTTTTGTGCTCAGCAGCTCACCTGCTCACCAGCACCCTCGTCTCCCTCCTCCTGCTCTGGCTCCTCACCCTCGACAGAACCTTCTGCATCGCTGTCAGAGCCCTCCTGGCGCCTGGCAGAAATTTCCTCTTCTGCCTCAGAATTTTCCTCAGCATCGGAATTTTCCCCAGACGGTTCTGGCGCAGCCAGCTGCTCCTCCGCATCCGCCCCAAAGGCGTCCTCCACGCCCTCAAAAAGGTCATTGCTGAACCACCTGTGCTCAGCAGCATGTGGCAGCAGTGGTAGTGCTCAGCAGCAATGGCAATGCTCAGCAGCAGCACTGCGGTCAGCAGCAGCACCATCCTCAGCAGCAGCACTGTGCTCAGCAGCAGCTTTTCTCAGCGTCCTCAACGCTTTCAAACACTCGTTGCTGAACCACCTGTGCTCTCAGCACGCGGCAGCAGCAGCAGCGCACAGCAGCAGCACTGTGCTCAGCAGCACCCAGCAGCAGTGGCGGTGCTCAGCAGCAACACTGTGCTCAGCAGCAGCACTGTGCTCAGCAGCAGCACTGTGCTCAGCGGTAGGTGGGTCCATCAACATGCAGTGCAAGTGGTTCACCTGGCAGTGGCGCCCCTCTTGTGCGCATCCACGTCTGTGGGAGTCAACAGGTCGGTCAGCAGCCCCCCTCCTGGTGTGCGCTTCCCCTTCTTTGCAGGGGGGGGGGCGTCCTCATCGCTTGGGTTGTCAAAATACCCATCATCGTCTGGACACAGACAACAGACAACACAGACAAATGACACGGACAACACAGACGACTGTGTAGGTGTGGGGGGGCTGTCTGCTGTTTGACCCGGTGGGCAAAGCGCCACCGGGCAAAGCACCACCGGGTGGCATTTCGCCCCAGCCACTGCAGTATCTGGGCTTAGCAACTTTTAGGTTTGGTTCACACTGGTTTGTTAGCAACTTGAGGTGCGGACTGTACCGACAACACAGACAGAAACCAAATGGTTCGTCAGTCATCGAGGTGTGGGTTGTCTAAAAAAACAAGAGGTGGCCACATTACCAGCTTTGATACGAGAAGCATACTGGAACGAACAGAAATACAGAATGGTCAGATTGGTTGCAGATTGCAGATGTGCTACATCAGAGGCAAACAGTCCACGCTGGGAGGGCGCAGGGGCGAATGCATGAGCACAGAAAGGATGTTGTGGAAGCTTGGGCACGGGCAAGCTTGCTGCACCATGGACACACGCATCAGATGTACATTTCGAAGTACTGTATGTATCAACGCCAAGTGGCACATACCGCCAAGCAGTTGAAGTAAGCACTTAAGGTACGTACCGTCATCGCTGTCCTCGTCGTCCGTCTCCTTCGGCCCTGCAAGCAGCTCCAGGTACTTCTCCTGTGGGTAGCAACGCAGACAGTTTCAGACAGTTACAGAACGGGTACACCACAGCTTTTCCCGTGAGGAGCAACAAAACACAAGGAACACGGAAAGTCACACGACAGTCACTCAACAGTACTTTTAGTGAGTTCCGCTTAGGGGGCGGTTACAAGTACATGTTTGCGTCTCACTTTTACAAGAATTGTGGGGCGCGGGAAAGCACTGTGCGAATGGTGTACGTGACTGAAGAAACCATGATCAAGCGTGCTGCTGCCCTCTCGTGCTGCTAGCCGACAAGATAACGATGCTCAGCACTCTGCCCTCTACTGATGTGAGCCCAGCATGTTGCTGCAGCACCACTGGTGGACCCATGCAGCACACACGCACGGCTGTGTGGCGCACCTGGTCTCCGTCATAGAGCATGGTGTCTTCCATCTCCTCCTCGGCGGCCTTTGCTGCCTGCTCAGCACCACCAGCAGCAGCAGTGCCAGCAGCAGTGCCAGCAGTACCAGCAGCACCAGCAGTGGCAGCAGCAGCAGCGGCAGCAGCGGTGGCAGCAGTGGCGGCGGCAACAGCGGCAGCAGCGGTGGCGGCAGCAGTAGCAGTGGCAGCAGCGGCAGCACCAGTAGCGCCACCAGCAGCAGCAATACCAGCAGCACCAGGAGCACCAGCGGCAGCAGTGGCAGCAGTGGCGGCGGCGGCAGTGACAGCGGCAGCAGCGGCGGCGGTAGCAGCGCCAGTAGCGGCAGTACCGGCGGCAGCAGTGGCACGGCGGCGGCGGAAGCAGCACAGGGAGGGCTGTGAGCATGTGTCAGCGCGAGCGGCGCGCAGCATCGGCTGCCCCAAGCTCAACTTCAAGTGTTTTGTGCACCGCGGCTACACAAAGTTCAACTACCCACAGCAACGTCAGCTGGCGCCTCGCCTGCGACACCTCCTGCAGCCCATGCTCATGACAGAGGGCACAGGGCTCGTTTGCCCGCATAGCTGCGCTCATGTCAAGTTCCAACTTCAAGTAATAACTTCAACTTTTTCAAGTTGAAGTGCGCACCTTGGCCTTCTTGGCGCGCTTGGCGGCGCTGGTGCCCTCCCTGACCTCTGGCCGCTTGGTGGACACCAGGTACTCTTCGTATGCCTTGTCAAGGTCCTCCTCCAGCCGGTTTGCATACGCTGTGGCGCCCGAAAGCGGCGCAAACAAAAAGACCCCCAGCACCAACCCAACCAGGAGCACACATGGCGGCGGCGGTGGTGGTGGCACCAGCAGCAGCAGCGGCGGCGGGGGAAGGGGGAGGAGCATTGGCAGCAACGGCGGCATCAGCAGTAGCAGCGACAGCAGCAGCGGCGGCAGCAGAGTTGGCCACCACGGCCGCGCCCGCGCCAGACTCCGCAAAAGACGCAGAGAAGAAGCCTCCCACCCTGGCACCGCCGCAGAATTCTCCATGCGCGCCACCACCACCGACAGCGCCACGGCGCCAGAGAAGTACTCGCTGCGCGCACAGTGAAAAACTGTAGTTGCGCCTTCGATCTTGGTGCGCACTGCACACGTAGACACAGATCCAAGTGTGGACACTTCAAGTGTGGCTTGTCACCTTCAAGTAGTTGAAGTTCAACTTCAGCCTCGTCGGCACCTACTTCCTTATCGCCATCATCTTCAAAGCCTCCCTCGCCCCCAGTCGCATCCAGGCCAAGCCCGAGCTGCACCGTCAGGCACTCAAGCTCAACTGTGGCACGCTGACTTCAGGTACTTAAAGTTACACTCTGATCTTGCCAACACCGCGGTCATTTTCACGCGCACAGTGCTTGTCAACACTGCCGGGTCACAACAGGTAACTTCAAGTGTGGCACACCAACTTCAAGTGCTGAAGTCGCCTTCTTCTATCTTCACGCGCTCAGCACTTGTACACACTTCCAAATGGGACACTCACACCAACATCAAGTGCTTGAAGTTCACCTTCAGCCTCATCGTCACCGCCTTCCTCATCGCCATCATCTTTGAAGCCTCCTCCGTCCCCGCTCGCATCCGAGCCCAGCCCAAGCTGCGGGTTAGACACCCAACTTCAACTGTCACATGCTGACTTTGACAACAGGTAAGTCCAAGTTCAAGGGTGGACATGTCAACTTCAAGTAGTTGAAGTTCACCTTCAGCCTCGTCGTCACCGACTTCCTCGTCGCCATCATCATCTTCAAAGCCTCCCTCGTCCCCACTCGCATCAGAGCCCAGCCCAAGCTGTGAGTCAGACACCTGGCCCAGGTTTACGTCTCGCACAGCCTCCAGGTCACCATCAGAGCCAATGGCGGCGAGTGAGAAGATGCCCTCATCATCGGCCACCTGCGCACGTGAAGAGCATACACAAGTATACATTATATACATTAGTGCTGAGGTATATTGTACTTCAGAAGTACCTTAGCTACGCACGTGAAACCCACACAAAGGTTGTATAGGATGACACAATTCTGCACACACGTGAAAACCATACCAAAGTGCTATAATGCTTTGAAGTAGTTAGAGGTGCGAGTATGTGTGCAGACTCTACACACTGTACACAGAGCCAGACGTAGCCGTTTGGCTGCTGCATGCCGGCATGCACTAGCTTGTGTGTTCTTGCACACCTACAAGTGTGGGTGGATGTAACTACACAAGTACAAGTTGAACTTGCCTCAATGAGGCCCCCCTCCATGCCCATGGCTGGAGCACACATGATTTCATGACACTGGTCTTGATGTAAGTATACTTCAACTTCGAATACTTCAACTTCAAATACTTCAACTACAAGTTGAACTCGCCTCAATGGGACCCGCCTCCATGCCCATGGCGACCCGCTGGCGCAGCTTTGCGGCTGCCTCCCGCTCCTTCTTGCGGCGCCGCTTTTTCTCCGCAAGGACCTGCATTTCACGCACGTTCGCACATGGAAGTCAGTACACTAGGTATGGGTATGTATGTTTACAAACTGGCACAGTGGATACGCGTGTGTACATGTAGCGATATGTGAAGTACATGTACTACGTAGTACTTCACATACAATCAGCGCTTTGTCTCCACTTCACCTTGAGGCGCATGTCCCGGATCTCTGCCTGGATGTCCTCCTCCGTCTCTTCCCTGGACACCTTTTTTTTGTGACGCCCAAATTCAACTGCACCCGAAACGCATGTCCCAAAAAACCATGTTGAAGTTTCAAAGTATTCAACCCCAAGTTCACCTTGAGGGGCATGTCCCGGATCTCTGCCTGGATGTCCTCCTCCAGCTCCTCCCTGAGTGCCTTTCTTTGTGACGCCCGAGTTCAACTGCACCCGAAGCGCATATCCCAACCCATGTCCAAGTTTTCAGATCTTCACCCACAACTTCAACTTCACCTTGAGGCGCATGTCCCTGATCTCTGCCTGGATGTCCTCCTCTGTCTCCTCCCTGGGTGCCTCAGGCTCTTGCTCCTGTGCCTCTTCCAGGTCCTCAGCGCCCTCCGCATCGCCTGCGCGCTTCAGCTCCTCGCGGTAGGCGACCTGCACATGCCATTCACGCATGCACGTGAAACAGTGTCAAATGGCTTTTAGTTGTTAGGCTGCACATGCATGCGCGCACACAGGATCATATGATAAGTACTAGTAATGAACGTCGCGTGCACGAGAAAGTTCAACTTCAATTTGTACTTCAACTTGAAATGCGTGACAGTTATGCTCACCTTCTGAGGCGCCACTTGAAGTCAGACCTGCCTGGGATGCAAAAACTCTGACTGGCAAGTCATAGTTCAACTTCAATCTGCACTTGAACATGAAGGTGCAGCAGCTCACCATCTTTTGGTTCAACTTCAGTTTTTACTTGAACTTGAAGTGTGTAACAGTCATGCTCACCATTTTGAGGCGCCACTTGAGGAGCGCCTTGAAGTCGGACTTGCCCAGGATGCGCAGGTCGCCACACAGTGCCAGGACCTCAGCCGATGTGTCCTGTGGCACATGGAAACAGCACAAGTGGAGGGGGGATGGGCGTCACTGAGGGTTGAGGGTTGAGGCGGGTGCGCAGCGGCGCGCGGCAACAGCGACAGTGGAGGAGGGTTGGGCATCACTTAGGGTTGCACGAAAAGTACACTTGCGGACGGCATGCGGCGCATGATACGCTGCATATACACCTACATCGTACGAGCTTTCTTTTCACTTGACAAAAATGGTACCGGTACCAATATGTTCGCATACGGCGTACCATGCATATTTATATGAAGTAACATCGGTAGTACTCGGTGCTCCTGCACTGTTTTGCACCTCGTCGCATTGAGTGACTGGCCTTTCCTGCGCTGGAAGATGCGCCACTTTCCGGAGTTGTGCATCCCTAGCATCACTAGCAGTGCTCAGCCACACCTCCCATAACCTGCCCTCACTTGCAGACCCCATACTCGGGTGTGTACATGAGATGGTGAGTCTGCTGCTCAGCACCAATTCTGAGGGTGGCACGGGGAGGAGATCAGTGATGGCACTTGCTTGTGCTCGGCAGTAGAAACGGAACTCAATGTGCTTGACGAGGGTGTGAGCGATCTGCTGGCGAGCGTCTGTGCAGTTGCTGCTGAGCAGAAGCACCCAGAGCTTGCCGGTCCGCAAGTGCCCTCCGTGGGCAGAGAAGCGCACCCGCCCGTTGTGCGGCTGCACTTTTCAACCGTAAACTTTCAGGCACTAAAAGAGTCGGCCTAAAACCCGCAAAAACGGGGGGGGGGGGTTCAGCTGCACTTTGACCGCCACCAGATCAATTACCAGAGCAAGTGAAAGAAACCTAAAAGGCTGCTAAGCCCAGATACTGCCGTGGCTGGGGCAAATTGCCAGGCCGAAGCCTGTGGGGTGATTTGTAAGTGACGCGGGTAAAACTGCTCTGAGAAAAAGAGCAAAACAAAACACATCAATTGAGGTAAGAGACGTGGGTAAAACGGTTCTGGAAAAAAAGCAAAACAAAACACATGAATTATTGTGAGTGTTACACTGACCTTGTGCTGCTTGTAGACGGCGCATGACTCTGTGAACTCCAGCACGTGCGTGTCAGACAGCACGCGGATGGGCTCCTCCGCCTCGATGAATGCCTGTGCTCAGCACAAACACGAAACCAAAATAGCAGTGCTCAGCAGCAGCATCGGCAGCAGCAGCAGTGCTCAGCAGCAGTGCTCAGCAGCACGTGGATGGGGTCCTCTGCCTCAATGAATGCCTGTGTGTGCTCGGCACAACACCAGGCAAAGCAGTGCAGTGCTCAGCAGCAGCATTGGCAGCAGTGCGCAGCAGCAGCGCTCAGCAACAGCAGCAGCAGCAGCAGCAGCAGTGGCGGCAGGCGCAGCAGCACCACGTCACATGCAGGTGCAGGTTGGCACACAGGCGAAGGGACAGCAGGCACGAGCAGCCCATGTAGAGATCAAGCATGACTCCATTGACAATAGCCATAACATTGCCACTGCCATTGAGCATAAACGCATGGCGCTCAAGGACTGGGCGTTCTCCACACAAGACAATGCACCCAATTCAATAAACATTCACAAAAACACTCACCGTGACAGTGCCGCTGAGCATGGGGCCCAATGACTCGTCAGAGCCGCCACACTTCTTGTCCATACAACAATTCACCCAAATTCATGAATTAATTCACAAAAGGCACTCACCGTGACGGTGCCACTGCGGGTGAGCATGGGGCCCAAGGACTCGTCATAGCCGGTGCGTTGCTTGTCCATACATCAATTCACCCAAATTCATGAGTAAATTCACAAAAACCACTCACCGTAACGGTGCCACTGCGCGTGAGCATGGGGCCCAATGACTGGTCATAGCCGGTGCGCTGCTTCTTGTTATGCAGGGCAAACTTCTTGTGGAAGACGCTGAGGGACTTCTGCATGCCGTCCTCGTACCCCTGAAAAACGTAATTCATGGCACAACATCATGAAATTCATGAATGAACATCACATACCATCATGCACACCCACGGATGCTCGCTCCAATCACATGTGGTGGCAAACCAGTGCTGCACCCTGCTGTGGAGGTGATGGCGGTGGCAGCACACAATGCGACTGAATTGCAATCGCTGCAATGCAGTACAGTGGTACTGTACCATGGCAATGCCCATCCAAGTGCATCGTGCAATGCCGTCACCCATGCCAGTGTGTGAATGTGCATGCACGCATGCCAGAATGCCGCGGGCCCGCACAGAGCTCTGTAAAAAGCCGCGCGTACACAATCTAAGCAGTACTTACTGTGGGACGTTGCATGTCAATGAATTCAAAAACCATGAGCTCATGAATGCTAGTGTGAACCGGATAGCATAGGCACGCACCGGGTCAAATATGTGCTTGGGGTCAAGAATACGATGCGGGCCAACGTGCTCAGGGCCCAAGGTTGTAGCCCCGGCGCCGAAACCGATGAATTTACGTGCATGGATTCATGAACAGTATGAGCGCACCTGGTCGAAAATGTGCTTGGGGTCAAGCACGGGCGGGTCAATGTGGTCAGGGTCCTTGTAACCCGTCCCCATGATGCATAAACTGATAAAAATGAATTAGTGAACGAATTCACGTGCATGAATTCACAAAGGGCACGAGCGCACCTGGTCGAAAATGTGCTTGGGGTCAAGCATGCGCGGGTCAATGTGGTCAGGGTCCTTGTAGCCTGTCCCCACAATGAAGATCTCGGCGGACTGGGAACGAGAACTCGCGGGTTTTATGGCCTGACACAGAAGCAGACAAGATAAAGAGAGTTGAGGCAACACGAACAATCGGTGCATGCAGGGGGTGGGCACTATGTTTCGCTCACAACTGGCAGTGGCCCATGTCACTCTGGCTGACATCAAGAAAGTCCAGTGTTTATCAACACATCAGAGTGGTCATGATCACACCAAAAGTTAGCATTCGTGAGCACGTCAAGTGCTGATGATCACACCAAAGTGTTCATGAACACACCAAAAGCGTTCATACCTGGTGGCCATCAAAGAACTGCTGGACGGTCCACAGCAGCGCGTTGTAGTCCTGGGACCTGCTCAGCAGAAGAAGCACAAGCAGCAGCAGGGGCCGAGCTCAGCACCACCAACAGCAGCACCAGAACCAGCAAGAACAACTACAACAGTGGCTTCGGGGGTCAGCTGCCGCAAGTGCACTGACAATCTTTGAGCCTGGTTAAGGTCTCCACAGGTGTACAGCTCACCACCTGCACAGGGTATGCACAACTGCACTCCGTTCTAGGGTTTGTCACCTACATAGGTGTCTGTGTGGCTCCCGAACCAGCCTGCCGCCCCCCCATGGTTTTTTGGTCCCTCTCCGACTCTCCGTTCGAGTGACTGCTTCGGAACAATTCGGTGCTTAAGGCACACCATATTCGATGACACCCACGGTGCCCAACACTGACCTGTAGACCTTGGTGACAAAGGTGCCCCCGCGGATGAGGTGCTGTACTATACATATATAACAAGTATACCATATACTACTAGTATATATTGGTATATACTTGGAAGTATATATAGTGCTTATGGCATACTACAGTTGTACTAGTGCCCCCTCATGGTAGCCAATACTAACCTGTAGACCTTGGTGACAAAGGTGCCTCCGCGGATGAGGTGCTGTGTTGCGACACGCAGCGCCGCCAGTGCAATCTGCGCACGGCACGGCACATTGCAACAGCATTGGTGCTCAGAGGCAGCAGCGCTCGGCAGCAGCAGCATCCAGCAGCAGCGCATTGCCCAGAAGCAGTGCTCAGCAGCAGCACAGTGCTCAGCAGCAGCGCCGCCAGGGTAATCTGCACACGGCACGGCACGTTGCAGCAGCATCGGTGCTCAGCAGTAGCGG
Source organism: Ophiocytium majus (assembly GCA_032358315.1). NCBI lineage: Eukaryota > Xanthophyceae > Mischococcales > Ophiocytiaceae > Ophiocytium > Ophiocytium majus. The sequence continues at coordinate 18,893 of JAULBY010030005.1, forward strand.
CGCTTGGCAGCAGCGGTGCCCAGCAGCAGTGCTCAGCGGCAGCACTGGCGGTCAGCGGCAGCAACTGCTCAGCAGCGGCCGTGCTCAGCAGCACCACCGGCAGCAGTGCCCAGCAGGAGGGCCAGCAGTGGCCTGCAACTTCAGCGACATGACTGCCAGTGCTGTCATAAACGCGTACGGACGGGAACGCGTACCGTCCATACATCCGTCCGTTTGCACGCTTCTGGCGGCCGCAAACGGCGTTAACAGTGCGCCCTTTTCGAACGTGCCAAAGGTTGCAGCCTTTCTTCAGCATGCCTAGGACGCTGCAGCAGGCGCTGCGGCAGCCGGCGCCTGCGGCAGCCTTTAGAGGCCCTGGGGGGCAGCCCCGGGGTCCTACACAGCTGCGCAGCAGCGTTCTGCTGAGCAGCAGCCGCCAACCGTTTGCGCCGTTCGTACGAGCCAAAATGGGCTGTAAACGGAAACGCCGTTCGTTTGCACCCCTAGGGCACCGTTTATGACAGCACTGATGACTACAATGCAAGGCAGGAGCAGCAGTGCTCAGCGTCTAACACAGTATGCTGCTCAACAGCAGCGGCAGCAAGTTGAAGTAGGTGTTAAAGTTTGGATCCACTGGAGTTGAAGTTAGTGTTGAAGTTGGAGGGAGATCTCACCTCGTTCTGCACGTAGGCATCCTTGGCGTACGCCGTTCCCACGTTGGGCGCACCATCGCACAGCACCACATCCGCCTTCCATGTTTGCAGCTCTTTCTTGATGAGGCTCCTGCATGCTCATGCAGCAGGCGACAGAAAAATATGATCAGGCATGCCCCAGTCTCGTTACAAGTTGATATTGATGTCACTTCTGATTACAAGGCGAGGCACTGCTCTGTCAGTTGACAGTGGTGATGCACGATTCATGTGACGCATTGCACAATTCATGTGACGCGCATGACACATGAACAAATAGCACACACGCGTGTATGCACATCTACATACGACTCCTGCAGAAACGCAGGAGACAAAGTAAAAATGGTCAGGCATGCCCAGTCCCATTACAAGTTGACATTGGAACCACTTTTGGAATGTGCACAAGGGGTGAGTGCGAGTACTGCTGGACACAACTTGAGGATGGTGGGTTTATAAGTTGTAAGTTGAAGTTGGTGATGCGCAGTCACGCACACACACACAATTGTGTACCTTTGTACTACTTGAAGTACGTGTAGTATGCACATATATATACCTGGTACTGTATACATATGCCGACGTAGATTTGCGCGTATGAGTACTGGTGGGGAGGCGGCGCCGCACCCGCACTCCTCTGTGGTGATGTCGCTGCATAAAACTCAGTACCACATACTTCTACTTCAGAAAAACTAGTAGTGTGCGGCTTCTCGCACGCCCACAAGTGCGAACAAACAAACCACTAGTATACAGCAGGCAGATTCCATACAGCTACATATAAAATGTGTGTGTGGGTGTGTACGGGTGGTGGAGGCTTCCCGCACCTGCACTCTTCCGTGGTGATGTCGCTGACGACGGTCTTCACATTGCGGATGGGGCGAATGGGCAGCAGGTCCACACCCAGAATGATACTGCGGCATGAAGCAAGAACCATGAAAACAAGCATAGGCGGGGCATATGAGTTGTGGTGCGCATGAGTGGCGGATGGGTAGCAGGTCCACACCCAGAATGATATGCAGCATAAGACAAGAACCATGTGAGCAAGGAAACATTAGAAAAACGAGGCGGCATGTCAGGTGTGGTGAAGATGTGGCGAATCGGCAGCAGGTCAACGCCCATAATGATGCTGCGGCATAGAACAGGGTGCGTGTGAACGAGCACAGAGGCGGTATGTCAGTATTGGTGAGGATGTGTGGCGGGTGGGCAGCAGGTCAAGGTCCAGAATGATACTATAGCATAATAAAAGACTTCGCGCGAACAAGCAAGTCAGCACGGGAATAAGGAGGCCGTGGGTGTCACTGGTGTTGCAGGCGGGCAGCAGGGCCATGCCTGAAAGGATGCTGCGGCATGACAGTTTGTATACTAGCACTTGACACAGGGTTCATGTCAGCGACTGAGCATGTGACCACAATCTATAAATATACTTTTGAAGTATGAAGTGTATACGTCTATCGAAGCATAGGGATCATGTGGTTTCTATAGTTGGCTCACCTGCCCTTGGGCATGTACTTGGCCGCGACCTGGCACCACCCACCGGGCGCTGCGCACAGGTCAATGAGCACCTTGGCCTTGCTGAGGAAGTCATGGCGCTTGTTGATCTGCTCAGCGCACAAAGCACGTAGAGAGCGCACCCACAAACGTGATTGTCACATGCTTACTTCAGAAGTGGAGCACACTGTAAGAAGTGGAACACACTGTAATAGTGTAGACGTGTAGTTGTTGCAGCCTTGCTGAGGAAGTCATGACGCGTGCTGATCTGCTCAGCGCACAAAACACGCAGACGGCACCGCACAACCGCAACCGTGAGTACCATAAGTTTTTTTTTCACAACTGAAACACATTACATGCAGTGCTTTCAGCCTTGCTGAGGAAGTCATGACGCTTGCACGCGCAAAAGGTGAGTGCCACATGCTTCAAACCCTTTGATCAAACGTGCAACACAGTGCATCTTTGTGAGACAACACCGCAGCAACTTGTCTGAGTGTGTTGCATTGCAACCAGCCCGATGCATCAAACGTGAAACACATGCAATGTGGTGAGATAACACCACGGCAACTTGTTGAGTCGGTTAGATTGCAACCGGCCCAATGCCTCAAACGTACCGGTGATACACATTCTACGTGGTGCGAAAACACCATGATAACTTGATGAGTCTGTTAGATTGCAACCGGTCCAATGCCTCAACCGTGCAACACATTAAATGTGGTGGGAAAACACCATGGCAACTTGTTGCAGTCTGTCAGATTGCAACCAGCCCAAGACCTCAAAGGCCAATCACATTACATGCAAAGAGAAAACACCATGGCAACTGGTTTGGGTGTTCTAGAGTGCACCCCCCCCAGTATTTGCCATATCAACCTGGAGCTGTTTTATGCCGCTGTTGTTGATCTGCTCAGCGCTTGAACATGCAGACGGCACCCGCAAACGCAAGCACCAAAGCTTCAAACGGGATGTACCGCCAACGGGCTGAGCAGGTGCTGTACATGCGACACACCCCGCTGGCAGCAACTTCAACTTCATCACTTCAACTTCATCACTTCAACTTTGACTTCAACACCTCAACTTCAACTTCAATGTCACTTGCTGTGGAGCAGGGGCGCCACTGCGCGCGCACGCAGGCTGGGCCAGCCAAGCATCGCTTCAAACAAGTGCCCAGAACTCAAGAGGCAGCATCACTATCCCACCACAAAATAGTGTAGGTAGTACCTACTAAGTACATGCGTTATAAAAAAGTATGTATATTATACCTAAGGTATATAAACTGTGACCCACCGTATCCACGCAGGTCTTCACGGTGGCTGCATGAAGCATTTCTGTGGCCAACCAGCCAAGCAATGCTGTGATTGAACTACGTGCCTGAGTTTCTTGTGGCCGTAATGACGATTGTACTTCAGAAGCAATACTTCTACACTTCAAAGTACTTGTGAAGTATATACTACCGGTACGGTATACTCCGGAGTGTGCATACCTATGAAATTACTTATCTCTAGTATATACTTCAAGTAGAGGTTTGAGTGGCTCCCAAAATAATATGCCCCCTCCCCATTTATTTGGGACCTCCAAATGTTTCAGCAGTCCGGGCGACTGCTTTGGAACAAGATGGTATATGGGCCCATGACAATAACTCCGAGGATGCCAGCAGCTTAGCGTGTATTGATTGCTTTGCAAGCATTGCCTGCAAGAGGCCCATGCCGGTAATTTCGGAGACGTGGCTTGTTTGACTTGCACCTGTCAAAGGTAGTGCCTGTAAGTGTAAGCGGTTCATACCATCGAGCAGCTTGCACGCCTTGGCACACAGTCAACATGGTCAACATGTACGGTATACAGAGTACTGTATGTATACGTACATGTACACTTCAAGTATACTTCAAGTATGTGCACATTTATGCGCGTCAGGCATCATTGTACCTGGGTGTACCTGGGTTGTTGCACGGCCGCAAGTGCGAATGAGATAAGAAGTACTTGACATGCCCCACAGTAGGGTTGTGTCGCAAATGAATCACGAGTACTTACTAGACACGCCCCACTACAGTAGGTCTCCCTTGCCCCCACTGTGGAGGCAGGAAGCCATGCAGAATGCGCATAAGCGCTGACTCACAAGCCTTTTTTTCAGTTTTTTTTAAAATGGCTGTTTCAACAAAAGACGCTGCAACAGTTTTGTTCCAGTCACATGTCCACACATAAGTTGCACCACTAGCTCCTGCCAGCTGGCGTCCGCGCTAGAGACTACTGGCCACGTAATGTGGCACAAATTTATGTACATTGTGGATGTCAATTTTAAAACACTTTTCTTGTGTACACTTTCATGTGATTTCTTACAACATGACAACAGAGTCCGAACAGCAACCAGAACAGCGTCCAAGCAACCTCGCGCTGTTTTACAAGTGCATGTAAGAATTTGAAAACGCAGGATATACAGGAACATGTATTTTTACATATATTGCTGTAGTATTACCGAAACGGTGCGGAAGTGCCATCCCTGCGGAATTCATCAGAGACGCAGATTGTGGCAATAGGCCTGGCAGAGGTACTGTGCTTGCCTTCTGCTGCTACTAGTGCTGCATTTAGGCAATGCTTGCAACTGTGCTGCTGCTGCTGCTGTTCCCACCACAACTTCCACGCATCCATTCTGTTGCTGTTATCGCAGCAGCTGCTGCACGTGTGCGCCTTGCTTGCCTATTTGCGCCCGGCATTTGCTGCTGCTATTGCAACTGTTGTTTCGGCACAGCATCATATATCTGGACCGCAAAGCACGTTTAACCCGATGCGTGGTACTTCAAGTGCTATATTTCAAGTGATACCTGTCTGCTGAGCACAAAATACGCATCGGTTAGCCCTTCAAAGGCACCAATGGATAGTTACGCTGGCAATCTTCGTTGTACAAACCCACCTCAATAAGCTTGAAGGCCGAACGCGCCCTGTACCCCTGGTCCTTTGCCAGGTGGTAGTACTTGTCTCGGTCCTGTCCCTTAGTGCGCTTCCCCATGGCTCCCGCCAGCTTACACCCAGCAGCAACAAGGTGTGTTGTTTTCCTCCCAGCGGGCTGCTCCTCCCACGCCACAGCAGTGCTCAGCACGCCAGCGGCAGCAGCGCCAGCCCTTTTAGCTCAGCGCAGTGGGTGTCGCCAACCCAAGCCAACACCAGCAGCAGTAGGCTGCGGGTCTCGCCCAGCTGCTGCACACGCCTTGCTGCCCGCAAGCAGGTGAGGCGATGCCCAAAGCGTCCCAGGACGCAAGCAGGGGAGAACTAGCAGTGGTCAATATTGTCGCAGTGGCGACTCGAGGCATGCCGAGAAAAGGGCGACAGCCGCATACATTGACCGCAACGCGACCAGCCTGGCGAAGGCAGCTGTGCGCGACCATTTATTCTCTCATCGATGCCCAGGCGCTTTTGCCAGCCACCGCTTTCGCTGGCTGCTGCTGCTGCTGCCGCTGGCTGCAAATGGGTGGTGGGCGGGTTGGTGACGGAGACACCACACACCTTCCAAGGTAAGCACAGAGAGGGACAGGTCGACCTTTGCTGCTGGCCGGCAAGGGGACAGCGGGGCCATTGCGCCATACCATCACGTTGCCGCGCACGCACACACCACAAAGCATGCCACACGAGTGGCGCGTCGGCGTCGGACGGCCAACTGTGCTGCAACTTCACCTTGGCAGCACGGCAAAACGAGCTCTCACCTGCGCTCCCGGAGAAGCAGCTCTAGGCAGTGCTCCTGCTATGGCGCTTGCCCCCGCCCCCTCTGCTACCGAGACTGCCAAAGAGCAGTGCAGGCGTGCGGGTGCAGGCTAGGGTTGAAAGCAGGGGAGTGAGCTACAAACACCCTCTTCACCACAGCCTTGCAAGGGAAAGGCGCAAAAGCGCAAGAGCGCAAGGGCGCAACACCTTTCTGTTCTGTCTGAAACTGTCAGGGTGAAACGACACAGTCGTCGTCCCACACACACACCAAGGGCAAAAGCTTTAGAAACCTAACATCAGCGGCATCGATCGCAGAGGGCGGATTAAACGAGGCACACCGCACTTCAAGAGGCGCTGCGGCCGCAAAAGCAACGGCGGCGGCTTCGACACGCTGGCGGCGCACCTTTTCCATGCTGGTCAAGAGCTAGCAGTGTCTGCCCAGGTAGTGAACGGTTGGAGGGACTCGGGACAGCGGCATCTCCAGTCAGCTCAGCAGTGTCCCGCTGACGGCGGCAGGCAGCTGGGTGATTCACTAGGAGCGCTGCCGCATCTGGGGGCAGCCTGCAGCGGGTGGCACGGAAGCCGGGAGGCAGCAGCGGCAGCGGAAGCACACAGCATGGGCGCCGCAGCTTCCTTGAGCGATGAGCAGCAGCTCAAGGTCTACGAGGTATGCAGACCTTGTGCTGGGCTTGCGGACGAATTAACCTCGGTACCAGAGCGCAGTGCACGGTATCGCACAGCGCGCACTTCACGGTATCGCTGTGCGCACCTTGTAAGTCTGCAGGGCAGGTGCTGGTGCGACCAATGTCCACCAACCAAAGGGGTGGTGAAGCCTGTGCAGGCACCCGCCATCATAGTGCTGAGGAGTTGCAGCCGATGTACGCAGTGGCGTATCGGGACGTCAGTACGCTGCGAACAGCGTAACTCTGGTGTGGCTTGAGACCTCAGTGAGTTGTAGATCGTGCTCAGCCGCTGCTGCTGCTGGGCAGAGGCAGCTGGGTACAACACAGTGCCAGCAAATGATGACATACACACACACCCCAGCTGCCTGTGTTGCATGTTGTGGCGGCCTGCCAGTATGTGCCAGCCTTGTGCGTTGTTTATTGGCTGGTTCGACGGTGACAATAGCGCTGGCAAGTCGCATTGGGCAGTGCTGAATCCGAGTGTTTCTCATGCGGTATGCCTCTGCAGCTGACATTAAGCAGATTTGCAACAGGAGCGCCGTGATTCGAGTAGTTGTAATGAGGCTCAATGCCTTGAAAAAGTACATCAGAAGCACTCACACGCTGGTGCTGTGTCATACATACAAATGATGATACTGGATGATAGCTTGGGCTGGTGGCGACCGCGGCGTTCACTGATTACTTCAAGTACTTCGCCAAGTACATAGAAGCTAGGCTGGTGACAGTAACGCCGGCAGAGTGCCCGGCACAACCTTCGATAATCGGTAGTCACCACCATCATAACGGACATGGCGCTTCCAGCGCAGATCGCAGAAGCCTGTTCTGGCTAGCGCCTCATGTCAGGCAAGTGTGCAAGAGCACCACAACAGTACCATCTTGCCTTCCCGAAGTGGCCCAGGGCGAAGTCGCCAGTTTCTTTTTCCATGGTGTCAGCCCCGTATGGCGGTGAGGGCATTACCACCCAGGGGGAGCCAGTGACCAGGTGCGATGGTGCACTTGCTGTGTGCGTAAGCTCGCATGCGCGCTAGTCATCTCATGACCCGCATATTTGTATGTTCCTACTTCTGAAGTATGTGGGTATGAACGGTAGTGGCGCTGACTTACAATTAGTTGTGCCCGTGTGCCCAAGCACGTTGTAACTTGTGATGGTTGTGGTGTAGTTTACTTACAAGTGTGGCACCATATCAAATATCAATGATTTATGTAGCACAAAGAGTTCCCACGTGACAACCTGTAAATGGGTTACCAGATGAGCAGCGCGGTGCCCAGTTTTCACATTCGCTGACGCTCCCGCCTGTCCATTTTCTCTCCACGTTTTCTGGCAAAAAACTGGCAGAAAATGCGGGACTACATGGAGAGCAAGGACGCGGGCGAGATGACGGATGCTCAGCGGCAGCTGTACGATGAGCTGCGGCAAAAGTTCAAGCACTTTGCCTCGGACGTGCGCAAAAAGGACGGCAGCGGCGCGGCGGCCGTGGCGGCGTCCAAGGTGAGCGCCTGCTGAGCACGGGTTTGCTGCTGAGCACGAGATGCTTGCTCAGCAGCAGCGTGGTGCCTAGCTGTGTGGTGACTTACAGTAGCGGAGCAGTCTGGGCGTGCGTGAGAGGGATAGCAGTGGCGCTGCAGGAGTGGTGGCGGCCTGGCAGGGGACAGCTGCTGAGCACGCAGGTGTGAGCAGCTGCTGGGCACATAGCTGTTGCAGCTGCTGAGCAGGTAGCTGTGGCAGCCGCTGAGCAGGTAGCTGTGGCAGCTGCTGAGCACATAGCTGTAGCAGCTGCTGAGCACATAGATTTGGCGGCTGCTGGGCACATAGCTGTTGCAGCTGCTGAGCACGCAGCTGTGCCAGCTGCTGCGCACATCGCTGTAGCAGCTGCTGAGCACATAGCTGTTGCAGCTGCTGAGCACATAGCTGTAGCAGCTGCTGAGCACATAGATTTGGCGGCTGCTGAGCACATAGCTGCAGCGGCCGCTGAGCATGCAGTTGTGCCAGCTGCTGAGCACATGCTGTAGCAGCTGCTGAGCACATAGCTGTGGCAGCTGCTGAACACATAGCGGTACTAGCTGCTGAGCACAGCTGTTGTACTGAGCAGAGATTGGTTACCATAGCTGTACAAGGAACTGTGACACCTAGTTCATGATGAACCACTTCATCTCAGATATGCTCGAGCCCGCCACAAGTTGCACACAGGCAGAGCTGCTGGACAGCACTTGTGCTCAGCAGCAGCAAGGTGAGCAGCAGCAGCTGGGCAGCATGCGTGCTCCACAGCAGTACATGCAGTGTCTGACCGCCCCCCCGCCTACTGGCAGCATAGTGTGCACCGAGTATTGAGCACCAAGTTCCGCAACGCCATAAACGCTGTCATGGTCCCTTCTCAGTTGCCACATCAGTGTGGTGCCTTGAAGCCTGCTTGCGGGCGCCAGGGTGATATGTTGCTGAGTGGCTGCTGAGCAGGTACAGCTGAAACACGTTGTACTGAGCAGCAAACACAGGTGCACAGCAGCACCGTATGTCCGACGACATGCACGTGTGTGCATGTACACAGTGGTGGGCGAAGCACTAGTAGGGCTTGCCGCATCTTCTGTCATGAAGTGGTACAGCGAGCGTTGCTGCAGACACTAGTGGGTGCGACAGTAAGCTGCTTTGTGTTTTTCCTGAGCGCTCCGCTGGTACAGGGCTGCAGCATGCTAGCAGTACAGGCGCCATTCGAAGCCGCTGCTGAGCAGTCTCTGCACACTTACTGCTGAGCACTGGCAACACACTTGCTTATATACTTGTACTTGGAGTACACTTTCACAAGTATGTACTAGTACACACTGGTATATATATACTACTGTAGTACTTGCTGCGGAGCAGTCTCTCTGCACACTTGCTGATGAGAACTGGCAACATGCTTGCTTACATGCTTCTACTTGAAATATATGTATATATAGTCTTAAAGTGTACTGCGAAGTACGTGTATACATGCATGCATGTATATACTTGAAGTATACTTCAGTGTACTTGAAGTATTTAAATGAGTTTATACTGATAAGTGTTCAACTAGGACAAACAAGCACCTCATTATGGGCACAGGGTCCTCAATTCCTGTCGGTCTGCTCTGTGGTGGGGGCTGTGCTGCCACCAGCCTGACACCCAACGAGAAAGCATCAGTGCTGCATGGGCACTCTGCGCTGCCTGCCACCTAACCTTTGCACCTGACGAGTACATTCCCTAAGAGTTCTGTACATGTGCATGCACACTCGTGTAGAAGTACATATGAGTACATATACACCTCTATGCGGCACATGCACTGCTAAGCACAGTGCTGAGTAGGCAGTCTCTGGCCCATGTGATGGCTTCCTTCGGCACGCCAACGTTGTGCTCCACGAGCTGCTGCTGAGCGGAACTCCAAAAGGCATGCACGCCCATGCTGAAACCTCTGTACCCCTGTGGTCACCGTTCCTGCCGCCGCCGCCTCTGCCGCTGCCGCCGCCGCCGCCGCCGCCGCCGCTGCTGCTGCTTGTGCTGCTGCTGCTGCTGCTGTGCTGCTGCTGCTGCTGCTGCTGCTGCTGATGTGGTTGTCGGTGTCGCTTCTGCTGCCAACCGCGCGCGATGCAACAGAGCACACGGCAGAGCTACTTCTTGAACCTCATGCACAGGGAGCACGACGGGCTGCTGGTTGGCGACATTGTGCGTGTGCGCGACCGGCATGACGGTGAGTATGCCTCCACATGGCTTCTTCCAAAGTACCGGTTCTACTTATAGTGTGTACCGTGTGTAGGGTACCTGATAGTATACTTTGTATATAGTCCAAGTATGTATACTGGCATGTACGACTGAAGTACTTCCATGTATGAGTGTGCCACGGAACATGAGCCATGAACCACGATGGCTGTACGCACTGCATTCACAGCCGGCATGTCCTGCTTTCTTTTTTAGCGTCTGCTTTATTCGGTAGCATGTCGTAGACATGCCAGTGCTTGTATCGTCGATGCAAGCAAGGCGAAAATACACAGCTCGCGACATGTCGCATTGCATGCCAACATCGACCCGCGCAGCTGCCGCCGTCACTGCCCCCCCCCCTGACCGTGCTTCTACCGCACCGCTTCTGTTGCTGCCGCCGCCACCACTGCTGCCGTCACCACTGCTGCCGCCGCCACTGCTGCCTCTGGCACTGCCACGCTGCTGGTGCTGCTGCCGCTGGCTCTGGCGCTGCTGCTGCGGCCACCTTGTTATCCCTTCTATCGCCGCGTGGTGACCAGAGAGCACGTCTGGAATGTGGTTCGAGGGGCTGCTTGTGGGCATTGATGTAGCAACCGACGCATACACCGTGGTGCTGGAGGATTCCGAGGTCAGTCACACAATATTATACGGTACTACAGTAGTTGTAGTACTACAGTTGTACCTATAGGCTATATACTACAACATTTGGGTAGGGTTGTGATTTGAGGGACTGCTAGTGGGCATGGACGTGGCGACGGACGCTTCCGCCGTGGTGCTGGAGGATTCCGAGGTCAGACACTTCTACTACAGACGTAGTAGGAGCACTTTCAAATACTATAGTGCTACTAGTGTAGGTTTGCTTGCAACTGCGAGTTCGCAATTTGGTAAGGTTTTCAGCAAACCTTGTTAATACTTCCTGAGGTACAATGACGCAATTTTGCTAGACTGTGGCGCTGCAGGACTCCGAGGGCAGACACACAATAAGGGTGCTTGCAACTGCGTGTTAGCTATTTGGCACCGGTTGGTAGGATTTTCAGCGACTTTGGTACTACATAAAATTAGGCAATTTTTCTACACTGTGGTGCTAAAGGACTCCAAGGTCGGCCACACACCCTTGCTCGCAATGGCTATGCTATACTACTGTAGTACTTCTGCAGTACACGGATTTCTGTGAAACCAGGGGCTACGGCAAGCGTAGAGTCTGGGGGCACTAGACTGTCAACATGCCAGGCCTCGCTTTATCTCACAGGCTAAGCATGGCTACACCTTCATTTGCTTTCCCTGGCCATAGCCATGCATAACGTGTAGCTACTTCTCCACATGGTTTTCAAGTTTATGCGACGCTTGCAGTTTGAGTTTGTGAACAGCTGAAGTATGAGCAACTGTTGAAGTTCTGATAACAACAAAAGAAACAGGAGGGCGCGTGCACGCCGGCAGTACCACGGAACCTATGGATAAGGGGGCTGCGCAGTGGCCTGCCCGGCTGCAGTGTCCGGTGGGCTGTGCTGACCAGTACTCCGGTGGGCTAAGGATGCTACAGATCACAGCAGCATTGGCGCTTTGTATGTGTACCCATACAAATTCAGGAACTGCTTCAAAAGTACCTTTGTAGTACCAATAGGCATCTGGCAACTACTACTACTACCGTAGCACATACTTCGACGTAGTGTACCCCTACCCACATGGCTGGGGCCAGACTAGCCCACCCTGTAGCGCGCCTATCACTGCTCTTCGACTGAAGTGCTGCCTGGTGGATGACTATCCCATGTGTTGAGCACCGCAGGTGACGGTTGGTGGGACGGACATACAGCGCGTGAGGCCGTGGAACTACGTTGAGCCCGGGGACGCGGTGGAGTGCAGGCCTGATGGACAGGTGACTCCTGAACCACATGGCCGTACATGGAATGCAATAGTAGTTACGGCACTTACACAAGAAGTGCGTACGTGTACTGTACAAGTACACTACTATAGTAACAGTGCAGTACGTAGTATATGTGTACTTCGACGACGAATCGAAGTATATACATATTCGTCCACAAGTTATATTTCAGGATGAGCATACCTCGTAAGTACATGGCCCCGCTTGTGCCGGGAGTCCATGGCCACCTTCCCATGCGCTTGTATGCTGTATGTGTGGCTCGCCCTCACCTCACGTTCCCACCGTGTTCCAGTGGCACGCCGTGGCCATGCGCCTGTAATTATGCTGTATGCTGTATGCCCCAGGCATGTGGCTGCCGCTCACTGCACGTTCGCGCCACATTCCATTCCACGCCATGCTCATGCACTCATGGCATGCGTGGCGGTATGCCCATGGCATGTGCCATTTTCCATCAGCACAAAAGCCATGCTCATGCGCTATATCATAACTTAAATGTGGCGTGTGGTATGCTGTATGCCCAGGGCATGTGGTTTGGGGGCAGCGTCACCGGCTGTGACCCTCGCACTGGCATGTACCCGCCATGCTCATGCGCTTGTGGCATGTGGTATGCTGTATGCCCGTGTATGCTGTATGCCGCAGGGCATGTGGTTTGCGGGCACCGTCACGGGCTGTGACCCCCGCACTGGCATGTACACGGTAATGATGGACGGCGACGACACACCAGAGGAGGTCAGGGACGACCAAATCAGAAAGGTGCGCGCTTGCCTTGGCTGTGCACACGTGTCACGAGCGCGCTAGTGCAGGTGGCGGTGTGTACACCTTTATTACACTTCGAAGTAGAAAAAGACAGGTCGACAACCTGTACAATTTGTATGCGCAGCGTGGCAAGTGCACTTGCATTGAGCGCTTCCTAGGGCGCGGGAAGCCCTGTGCACATGGTGTGCGCGACTGGGAAAGAGCAACTTTTAGCTCTGTAAGGAATTTACGGCCTAATTGATTTTTCGGAAGCATCCCCTAACCGCTTTTTCTAGGATTCTTTCTGGGATACACGCTTGTAAATGTTCAGAAGTTTCAATCGTCTTACCGCCTGGACAGCCAGAATGGCGTGATCAAGCATGCTACCCTCCCTGTCGCTAGCCGACAAGATCGCAATGCTCAGCACTAAATGTATGTATTCTAATGTGAGCCCAGCATGTCTGCCCCAGCTACTACTATGGGAAGCTGTACTTGCCCGTATAGACCGCGTGTGCATGTTATTCAACGCGCTCGCGCTTGGTGCGCTTGGATGTATGTGCGGTATGCTCTCTACTGCGGGATGCGGAGCCATGCCCCAGCGCGCATGATGCTATACCCATGATAGCCGATGCCTCATCTAATGTAGCGTGGGCCTGGCTTCAGTGCGGGTGCGAGGGGGGGGCACTGCCCCATCACTCACGAGTGCGCGGTACTACAGAGGTACGTCAAGGAATTTACTTGCGAGTACTTGTAATAAACTCCGCTAAGCGCGCGGGAAAGCCCTTTGCACACGGTGCGAGCAAATCAGACAGGTAGCGAAAAAGCTGGCAATGCTCAGTACTCTATGGGAAGCCTGGCATGTTGCCAGAGCAGTACTCTAACGGATTGCAGCCCCATGTCCCAGGGGACTTGCGAGTAATTCATGAAGTATGCGGCAGCCTGGAATGGGGCACGTTCACGGCACGTAGGCGCACCTCAGGCCAGCGGCCACCCATGCTTGTGCGCAATCAATGGGATAAGCTTACCACTGCCGCGGGTACTACACACAATATCACTGTATGTGCGCACTTGTTTTGCCTGCCGTGCGGACACGGACAGATGGACAGATACAGGTGCACAGCTTATGACAACCAACATACTACTTTTACGGAAGTACACAACGTCACAACGTCACCCAATGTGCGCACCTGCTGTGCCTGTCGCGCTGAGACGAACACAGGTGCACGGCATGCGCACGCACAATCAATGTGATTGGCGTATGATTGCCGGGGTAATACTTTTACTGAGGTATACAATGTCACCGCGCGTGCACCTGCTGTGCCTGTCTCGCTGACACGGACACAGGTGCACAGCATGCGCACGCACGCGGCGCGGCGGTGGCGGCGCGCCATGATCGCGGTCGCGGGCTTGCACCGCATCAACTCGCCCAAGGTGACCCTCACAGACGCACCAGCAGCTAAATGCACTGCAAACCCGCTTAGGTTATCTCTGACCCAGTGTACAATTGGAGTTGCTGATGGTTCACAGTTGAAGTTGCTGAGTCGAAGTTGCTGAGCACCTGCATGCGCGCGCAGCATGGCCTCTGCTTCACGGCAAGTGACGGCTGCTGCCGTGTCGCGTCTGCGGAAACTGCTCAGCCTTTGGCGCGAGATGCCGTTTTCATAGTGCCGGCCCATATTGCGTGAACGCACAGCGCTGTTGGCATTTGTGCTCTACAGCGTCCTCACCCCTGAAGGGTGCTGAGCGGCGTGTGCAGGGCGGTGGTACTTGAAGTCGAAGTTGAAGTTAGATGCACTGGTGATTACCAAGTGGTGTAACCACCCCACAGGCTTTGGGCCTGGCATCTTGCCCGGGCCACGACAGTATGCGGGCTTAGCAAACCCTTTAGGTTTTTAGTACAGCAATGTCTTACATCCGCAACGAGTGCTGCTACTGCCTGCGCGATGTGTTGCATGCATAGTAGCCGCTGAGCTGTGTCTCCTTGGTGCCACACTGGTTACTATGTTTTTGGTACTGATGTCTGGCACCTCCACCATAGCTACAGTGCGTTGTTGGCCCCCACTAGGAAGTTCGTGCACCACGAGTGGATTCTAGGTAACAGGGCATTAGCCAGCTTCTGTGTTGCTGCCGCACATGTGTTTACCAGGCGCGGCAGTTGTGAGCAATGCTGCATCGGACCCAGCGCATGTTGCTGGGCGCAGGCACCTGCTCAGCAACATCACAAACGAATACGGCTGCTGCTGCCCAAACGCGGCGTGACCACAATACGTTTGCAGATACACACACATGGTTGTGCATGTCAGCATCCCGGACGCAGTTGCAAAGGCTTGTCCGCTGCTACCAGTTTCTGGTACCAGTTGCTTGTACTACGTACCTGGTAGTACTACAGTAAGTACTTGGTAACTGGCAAACATGTGGCGCCAGTACACACCCTACCCTTCTGCTCAGGGCCTGCCCCCAGGGCTATGTTACTCATGCGGCCCATGTGTTGTTGTGGCACACGGTTTGTGCATGCGCAGCTGCAGTCGCGGGGCAGCTGGGAGTCCAGCTCATCTTTGGACGTTAACGAGGACAGGCAAGGGGAGCCAGCAGGTGCGGCATTGCGTGACCACATGTATTTATTATTATTATTATTACTACAGTAGTATTATTTTTTCAGTGCACCCAAGCGTCCTCGAATGATATCCCTGTATGCCCTTTCGATCGACGACACACGCTATGAATTACGCGTACTCCCACTTTAAGTGTATGTGCCCGTACACGACTGTTCAGCCGCTACGTGCCGGCATCCATGGCCTGGTTTTTGCACACCCACAAACACAAGCTGGTACACCTCTTGCAAGTACACAGCTGTGAATACGTCCATGGGCCACATGTGGACATTTTGAGAGTGGCGCGCCGGCGTGCATGACCTGGGTCCTTGCAAATTCACGAGTGTCAATGGCAAAACATGTTGTGCTCGTGTCCAGCCGCGTACATGCTCAAGGCTTCCCGCGCCCCAAGCGGGGTTCGCAAGCACCACCTGTAAAGTAACATGTGCACCTACATAAATGTGCACACTGGTTGACGCATACACATGCCTGTAATGTACCATGCATGATGTTGCCGAGGCATGTGTGCTGTGACCCATCACTACTGACGACACAAGAATGCCGCACACATGAACGCAGACATGCTTGTGAAACTGTGGCGGTTTGCCCGCAGTCAGCTCTGCCCGGCGATGTGCTCTGACTCAGGTTTCCTAGACATTCGCTGAACATGCCTAGAGAGCAGCCTATGCTGCCTCGAAGTTTGTTATGGCGCTACTCTGCTGAGCTCAAAACATCATTGAAGTTGGTGCACTAGGTACAAGTTGGCGGCAAATCACGTTACGATGTACGGGCTAATTCTGAAACAAATTCCCATTGCGGCAACCCTACATGAGCGGTCGCCCCTGTCTGAACACTACCTCTGCCATGCCTTCTCGCCCTCCGCGCCCTGCACTTACAGGCTAACTTGAGGACATAAGCAAAATCGTGGCTGGCACGGGGCTCGCGTTCCCCCCAGCCTCCCCCACAACCAGATGCGCCCGCAGCAGCTCACAAAGTGTTGCTCTTGGCGCGGCGTGGTGTCGCACGCCTCACCTGCAAGGCGCGCATTGTCCTAGGTTCGGCTGGATGCTCAGTGGGTAGGCGTGTGTGGTGACAGAGCTGCCGAGCATTGCGGCGCACAACAGAGTGTGTTGGGGGGGGAGTCAGGTGGGCTGGGCACGTGTGTGGCTGACAGCCCGCGGCACAGCTTGTGTTTGCACATAAGGGATACTTCGTGTGTGTTGTTTCCACACCTGGGGACTGGTGCAACCAATAATTTGTCTTCTTTCTCCCCTTTATACGGCACCTGAGTGCAGGCGGTGTGCTGCCATGCTGTGTGCCCCTTAAGCAGATGCAGTGGCGTGCCAGCAAGCATCATGTCATGTCATGCGTGCGCATGTCGAATGCCACCTGCACCTCTGCGAGGTGCAATTTAAAAGTGCAGAAGTGGGCTGATGGTGCCACCAGCAGCAGCAGCAGTGCACAGGCTGGGAGCTCCATTGGCGTGCTCGCATCTCCTAGCAGCGGCACTGCAGTCTAGTCACCAAGCAGAGACGATGCTCCGTGCCAAACCCTGAGCTGCATGCTGTCAACTCTGCTTGTGTGTGCGACGATAGCCAGCTGCATGCCGGTCACAGCACATTTGGGCACAAGCAATGGCTGCTGCGACAGCAACGCGGCAGCAAGCACCAGGTACCCGCAGCGGCAACACCACGAGCAGAGGCACCAACCCCAGGAGTACTTGAAGTACTGTAATGTAACAGGTCGTATACCATTGCAAGATTACAAGCTCGCCCGGGCCACCGGCCATGAGCGCGTTTTCGACCGTTGGTGGGTAACAGAAGCGCCAGCTTGGGTACGTTTTCGCAGACTTAGCTGCCATCAACGCGTGCTCTAGGGGCGTGGGTGGCTTCCAGTGCTGCCCCCCCCCCCCTGGCTTACAGTCACGGTGGCCGGATGCATGGTACAAACACGACTGCCACCGGCATGCATCACAACGAACATGCTCGTCGCAGTTCAGCAGCTACCTGCACAGCATACCTGCTGCCGTTGCAGCCCCACCACAAAAATGTCGCTCCTCACGACTGCCTCTGTATCCACACTCGAACTGCCTCACTGGAGGTGCGCCGCCAGCACTCCTCCGCATCCCAGGGGCAGCCCTGCGACCGAGCCCACTTGAGCACCTCCAGGTGGCCGCGTTTCGCAGCGGCCGCACACGTGTGGGCATCCCATGGGGCCCCCGCACTTCGCGCCCACTGCAGCACCTCCAGGTGTCCGCCCAGGGCTGCGTTGCGGCAGGTGTCGCTGTTCCACGGCGCGCCGTGCGCTCGCGCCCACTGCAGCACCTCAAGGTGGCCCCCAGATGCAGCTGATGAGCAAGTCCAGGTGTCCCACACGCAGCCCTCATAGCGCGCCCACTGCAGCACACGCAGGTGGCCGCGCCACGCAGCAAGCCTGCACGTCCACGCATCCCAGTCGCAGCCGTGGCATCGCGCCCACTTCAGCACCTCCAGCTGGCCAGCGACCGCAGCGTAGCTGCAGGTCTTGGTGCACCAGGCGCAGCCGTGGTCCCGTGCCCACTGCAGCACCTCTAGGTGGCCGCCCTTCGCTGCGTAGGCGCAGGTCCACTCGTCCCAGTCGCAGCCTTGCTCCCACAGCCACCGCAGCACGTCAAGATGGCCAAACTCCGCGGCTGCCGCACACGCCTGTCACGCGGCAAGCGTCGGCACAAGCGCTGACAGTGCATAAGTCAGGGCAACAGCAGCCACAATAGTGGCACCCAGCCTGTAGAGGCGCACCTTCTGGTGCTGCGAGGGCAGGCAACAGGCAACAATGGCACGGAGACCGCCAGTCGTGCAGTGGTGGACTCTGGGCCAGCATCATGCTGCTGCAGGCGAGGGTCAGCATAGGGGCTAACACCGTCTGTAGTACCTTTTAAGCACAGCGGCGGCTGCCCGCAGCTGGGCCCCAGAACACAGAGAACATCTGCTACACCAGTGGGGTGGACTAGCATAGTACTGCAGTGTCAGAGCCCCCTTGTGCTGTTCCTGGAGACGGAGCAGTTCAATGACCCACGCACAATTGCTGATGCATAGGTGCTGAGGTTGTGCAAGCATTTATTGCACAGCTGCTCGCACCGCTACTAGCTGGCCCGCACGCAACAGCGTCTGTGCACGCAAGTCGTTGCAGCTCCGAAGCACGTGTGGGAATGTGCCGGCAGCGTGAAGTACGACGCCCGCATGTGCTTGCTGAACATGCTGTGGGGCGTGAATGTGGAGTCATTGCCCCACGTCAGGTGAATGGTGTTGACAGCGACAGCAAGGTTAGGTGGCGGCAGTCAAATCTGTCGAGGAGCTGGGCGGGTAACAGCTGTGTCACCAATGCAAGGGAAGGCGTCCACGGTGAACACCATTCAAAGGCGGCAGCGTGCATGCCCACTTCTTTGGTAAGCAGCACGGCGACCCCTCAGCCAGCTACACAAGACCAAGTTGCACTGCTGATGTATGTCTGCTTTAGCACTCACCAGGTGGCACCTTTCAGCTTTGAAGTTGAAGCTCACACACTACGGTAATTGTTGACCCCACACCTGATGGCTTGCCCCCCCTTCCCCCCCCCCCGCCCCCCGCCAAGCCTCTTTTCGCAGGCATTGTGTATGTGGTTATAGGTGGAGACAGCAACCTTGGTAAACGGCATTAGAGTGCAGCAGCTACCAGTGTAAATCGCACAAGGAAGTCTGACACAGAGGGGGGGGGGCGGGGGGGGGGGGGGTTGTAGGCAAAGCCTTGTTGTCGCCTCGCCTCACTGTCCCCTGCCTTGAAGTTTCAGGACCTCCTCAACCGCCATTCCCGGCCTACTGGCCACACCTGCCTAACAGCATAGCATATGCTTCAAAGAAGTTCTTCGAAGTACTTCATAGTACTTCTACTTCATAAGTGCCACACTCCATGTATACATGGTGCGCCCGAGGCTGTCACCCACTGACTGGAATGTACCGTTACGAGTCGTAACGGCCCTTGGGCTAGTGGCTAGTTATGAATTCAGTTAGCTGCTCAGTAGTACTACAGTAGGTGCCAGTGGCAAGCATTCGCGACGCAGTGCTTAAACGTTACCTGCTGTAACATGCCATTGGCCTTGGGGGTGCTGACACGGTACGTGTATGGCCTGCACATTTATGTTGAGGGTGTATTGCTTTCAAAGACTGCTTGTGTACATGCAAAGAAGGGGTCCCGGAGGCACGTCCGACTCGCAGTCTGCCTCAGTCAGTCGACCAGATTCAATCTGACAGTCGGTCCGGGATAGTATTGGCAGGCCGCCTCACTGCGTCACTTGCTCGCTGCTCGCCCATCGCAGCATGAGCTTAGTGCAGCATTGGTAGAGTGCTACTACTTTACGAGCAGTTGGCGCCAATCATTATGCCTTTACCTGGGTCTGGCCCAGCTGCTGCAATGCGTGCTGCCTGGCACCGCTGATGTTCTAACACAGCAGCATCATATGCTGCGAGAACAGAATAATATGAGAAGGCTTGCAGCACTGCATCTGGCGGGTGTATCAGATCTGGCTTTAAACTGCCAGTTCAACACGTGCCAAGTGCTGGTGGTGCCAGACAGAACAGCTACTGGCGCATGCAGCTGAGCGGGTGTGGTGTGCATGTGCACATCTATGCATTGCCAAGTGGAATTGGCAGTAGTCTAAGTGCACTTTGTGATCAGCGTGCGAGCAACTGTAACTGATGTGTGCGCGCCACAGACAATCCAGATCCCCTATGCCAGCAACCTGGTTGGCTAATATGCCCCGAACTCTGTCACTCGCAGCTTTGGTGCGAACAAGTTGCAGATCGCGACATCTATGATATTGTCCTGCGAAGGTAAGCACACCTGGCAACCACTTTTGAAAGCTTCCCGCACTGCAGGTCCGGTGGCAATGCGCCCTTTTGGCATTCAATCTGGCAGTAACAGGTGGCACTGCGATGCATATGTATTGGGGCAAACAGCAGTGCTTGATGTGCTGCACCAGCAGCTGAGCACTGCATGAAATCTTTTTTTAGATTAGCAGTGACGTTAAATTGTTCAAGCCATTTATGCAGTACGACCATCATATGATAGCATAGGGGACGCAGCGCTCCAGCACAATGTCATGACCAGGTATGACAAGCAGTCCATTACTGTATTCATTACTGTATGTGACGAGTCAGCTTGCTTGCTTTCACTTTGACTATCTTTGCAAAAAAAATAGAGCTGCCACCGCAGCAAACGTGCGCAGCTTGGCAAACCATGCGCAGCCGCGACCCCACAGCCACTGCAGCACCTCCGAGTGGCCGCCCTCCGCTGTGTGTTACTAAGCGCACAGTTACTTGCCCTAGCCGCAGTATTCTTTATGCACGCAGCGCAGCACAACATGGCATCCGAATGCTGCGGCTGCTGCACATGCCCCTCACAGGTTCCCGTTGCACGGCCGATGGCATCATATAAGTGTACCAGTTACTGGTCCAGTAGTTGGTCCTCACAATGGCACTACAGCAAAGTCTGAGTGTAGAAAGACCTGCTTACAGGGATGTGCCAGTGCAGTGTGAAGCATATGGTATGACGCTGCAGGGTGCGACTGACGGCGGCACCCATTGCGTCTGCCTTGCCTGCGTCCAACCTCGAAACGGTGATCGCATTAATACTTCAGAAGTAAATTTTTGAGAAGCGTGCTCGGCTCACCCATGCGTCCCACGCGCACCCGCGCTGCCTCAGCCACTGCAGCGCTGCCAGCTGGCCCGTACGCGCCGCCGCCGCGCATGTGCGCGCGTCCCAGCGGCGCCCCTGCTCATGCAGCCACTGCAGCACCGCCACCCGGCCGCCCGCGGCCGCGGCGTCGCAGATGCTGTGGGGGCATGGGTGGCCAGATGCAATGAGCCACTGCAGTGCTGACAGGTTGCCCGCGTGCGCTGCCGCCTGGGCCAGCGCCGGGGAGGCGGGGCAGCCGTTTGCGCGCGCCCACTGCAGCGCATGCTCGCACGCGGCTGTCGCCAGAGCGGAGAGTGAGGTGCGGCAGTTCCCGGGGTGAAGGGAGGCGTGCAGGTGCCGCCACTCGCGGCACACGGGGGCCACCTGCAGGAAGTGAAGGGGACCCAGGCTGCTGAGCACAGGGTGCCACAAGCTGAATGCGCCTGGCGTGTGTGGGAGGGGAAGTGTCGGTGGTGGTGTCGGGTCTGGAATGGGGCGGTGCAGGCAGCAGCGGGAATCGGAAAGCGGGGTGAGTATCTGCTTGCCACGGCAGCAGCAGAGTTGGCAGGGTGGGACGGGGCAGTGCTGTATTGACGCACGCGCAGCTGCAGAGGCTGACAGCAGGAAGCGCCAGGACCACCGCCGCTGCCACGCCAGCACGACACTCGCCCACCGCCGGTGCGGAAGCGGCAGCAGCAAGAGCAGCACCAGCACAAGCTTCGCGGGGCAGCCGACAGGTCGGTGCCGGCTCTCCAGCTGCTGCTGGATTAGTGAAGGCACAGCGCTGCCCTAGCTGGCATAGGGCAGCAGCGGCGGCGGTAGTTGCCCAGCCCATCCTGTCTGCTGCGGCAGCGACACTGCCTCGGACAGAAAGCAGCACCAGCAAGTCCGAACTCGAGCTGCTGCAGCCACCGGGCGATGCAGAAGATGCCTGGTGCGCAGTACCTTCTGGTGCTGAAGCAGCAGCGTCGGCTACCACCACCGTGTCGCCCTGCGATGAAGCCATGGTTACCTGCTCTCCCTTGGTGCCCCTCGAGCGAGGCCTCCCTGCTTTTGGAAGCTGGTTTTGCGCCTTCATTTTATTGTTGCCAACGGGCGAAACACAATGCACCCGGGCGCAAAGAAGCCGCCTCAACTCAACCGTGCATGTGACGGAAGCCTCACGGCGGCGCCCGACAGGACGTGTACATGCAGACGATGTGCCACCAGGGACGAGCAGTTATCTCGCCGGAGAGTACCCCCGACCCAGGTCAAGCGACCAGTGCATTGCCCAGACCTGAAACAAGCCTATGCAAGACAACCTTCTTTGAAGTACCTGGTACACGTACTTGACTCTTGTGGCAGGAAATTGCTAATGCTTTTGCACTCAGGTTTACCGAGCGCTACAATAGCGCTGAGGCATCACCATGTGACATGGGCGGTGGCAGCGCTGCAACCACGCCTGGTTGCGGACACTGACTCCATGCCACATGACGGTCACATAAGAGCAACCTGGTGATTCGGAGTCTAAGACCTGCCAGGCTGCAAGGGTATAAGATGATATATCAAAGCAGTGGCAGTGCACTGCCGTGATATCACGGAGTCTGAAAACTGATAGTAAATTCACTGAGCCCTTTGAAATTGACAAAAAAAATAGTGCTGCAAGACTGCCAGCACGCCTCCGCGCCCCCCCGCACTGGTCCCGCTAATCGAAATCATCATAAAAACCCTAGGGAGTCCCAGTAGGGACTGACCCAGCCCACATAAGCTTTTGCTCTACGGGCGCCGCGCAGCTGTGTCTAGCAGCTGCTGCCCAGCAGCAGGTACGGCCTGTAGTCCTACAGCACGCTTGCTCAGGGTCACAGCCCTTCGAGTGGGTACCAAGGTCTGCAGCAGCACGAGAGCCGCTGCTTAGCAGGCCTCTGTGTGCTTGGCTACCAAAGCTGTCTATATCGGATTTACATCATCTACGAACGCGGCATGTGCTGCAAAGCAGCAGCAGCAGGGCCGCTCAGCAGGGTTTTCCTGGGTGCTCAGCAGCACTGCCAGGTGCAAACCGCGCAGGTGGTAGGGCAGCACCGTCGCTCTCGGCCTATGCTCAGCAATGGCCGCCGCAGCAGCAGCAGCCGCTGCGCCAGCAAAATATGCTGGTGTGCTCAGCAGCAGCAGAGGACTGCTTGTGTGGGCCCAGGGCTGGATTGCGGGCCCATGGTGTGCTCAGCAGAAGAGGTGAAAGTCAGGGACCACTTCTAGCCTGGCCAATAACCCTTGGCAGCGGTGGAGCACCAACTACGTGGGTGCGAGAGCGGGGTCATAGCCCTCTGCGCCATGGGTGACCCACTGCGTGCGCGGTATCTGCTCACGCAGCGGCAGTCCCACTCGGAACCTGTCCACCAGGTCAGGGTTGGCCATGTAGTCCCTCCCAAAACTGCACAGAGCCAGGCGGGGGTGTTACAGGTTCACTTTACCCAGCAGGGATAGCAGCAACAGCAACATTGCAGTAACAAAGAACAAACACTCCACGCAAACACTGCGGTCGCAGATCAGTCATGTCAACCACCGTGTGCCGGCCATACCTTTACAGTGGGACAGTCGGGTAGCAGCCCGTAGCAGGTGTGAGTACTTGGTCTCAGCCCCAGGGAGGAGGTGTCTCACAAGAGACTTGCACCTTCAGCTGTTGCAAGAGTGATCACAGC
>JAULBY010030006.1:0-15911 GCA_032358315.1 Ophiocytium majus
ACGAGTTCTACTGTATTACATGTGAACTTTTGTTACTTTTTTTGGTTAATTATCCATGTAGGTAGGTCCCCGGGTGGAGGGGGGGGGGGGGGTGAGGGCTGGGGGTATGCTGTGCGAACGCTTGGGCAAGAGGTCCTTGTGCTGTAGTGTCCAGGGGCAGCAGCAGCAGTGTCGGTAGCAGCACGAGCGGTACCACCACGCTCTGTGAGTGTGAGTGGGGGCCGGCAGCTCAGATGCGGTGCATGTGCCCTCCGTGGCCGGCAAAACTCGCACGGGAGAGGGAAGGCGGCAGCCCGCGCTTACGGGGAGGCGTCACAGCAGCAGGAGACCTGCCGATTTCCTGGCCATGGTGCTGGTCACAGCCCACTGGCTGCCGGCTTTTCCTGCAAACTTCCCTACCAGAGAACGCGCGAGGCAGATCAGTTGCTGCTTACCTCTGAGCCGAAGCCCAGCAGCCAGGACGCCACGGGCAGCGCTGGCCCATCGTTGGTGTGGTAGGGTCCAAGGTACAGTCTGAGCTCGTCCGGCAGCTGAGCGAGCCTCTCCCCGTGGAAGGTTAGCACCGCCCCCTCAAAGGCGCCACTACCGCCTGCACCACCGCTGTTGTCATCGCACACTGGTGAGAGCTCTGTCCAAGGGTCTTCGTGCAGCACTTGCAGTCCGGGCGATGCCGCTGCTGGCGCTGCTGGTGCTGCTGCCACCATGGTGATTGAGGTGCGTGCGTTAGGCACCCGTAGCGGGGCGCACGGCTAACCTTCCTTGCTGCTCCATGGAGCCCCCGCAGTACTAGCTCAGGGGTGGCACGATTTGGAGTGCTGGGTGTGTGTGCTATGCATCTGCAGCTGTCTTGACAAAGCAGCTGATCAGAGCATTTTTTTTTACGTTACAGATGAACGTGCAGCCAATCAGAACGGTTCATTAGCGGATGATCGTGTGAGACAAAGGTGTTCACGTGCACGTGCTCCAAAACAAAAACCACACCAGAACCAATGAGAGGCCGCCCGCTCTCGCGCTTGTGTCAGTGCGCACGTGCCGCACCAGCAGCATGCAGCAACATCGCAAACAGCAATGACGGTTTCGCGATGTTTTCACACACACACTCTGTTTTCAGTGACAGAAACTTTTCACACCACCATGAATTCGTGTGCACGATGCAAGATGTTCACAAATTTTAGGCCAGATCACGTATCAGTGTCTCCTACCCAGGTGTGTACTTGGATCGGCCAATCCTCTATTTTTTGCATCCCACCTGGCACACACTAAATAATGGGGGGATCGGGTTCCCCACCATGGGGGGGCAGGGCACGCAAACGTGCAGTCGCATGGTGGCACCCGCTGTCGGTCGCTGTGCCCACCCATCAATATTGACCACGCGCGTACGCTAACCCCCTTTTTCCCCAAAGCAGCAAGGGGGAGACCCCCCTCCCGCCGCTGCCGCCGCGCCGCCGCCCTGTGGCGACAGGGGCTGGTGCGCGCTGCCCGCCACCGGCGCCACAGCCTCCTCTGCGACCGCCGCGCCTGCGTGTGGCAGCAGTTGAAGTTTGAGTTACATTAGGAAGAATTGAAGTTGTTGAAGTTGGATGATAAGATTTTTAAGTTGAAGTTGTGCGTGACGAGCAGGCAAAGTGTGTGTTGCTAGTCCAGAGACACGGTGTATCTCCATGTGGTTCTCAAATGCAAATTCATGTTCTCACTCCAAAAAACGCGCGCACTTCTGCTCCACCTCCACCAAGTGCTGCCGCCGCCACGGCGCATGCATTTCTGCATAAACTGGTACTTTGGTGAAACGAAAACGGGTATGGAAAAAAAGATGGTAAAAAACAGCAGCAAAAAAAAGCATGCACACTTGCATGTACCTCTAGTATGTTTGTACTTGAAGTACATGTATACAGACAGCGAAGTTGCGATTGAGTGTGGGGCAGTCAACCCTCTCGCACCACGCCTTTGATCAAGATCCGCGCTAGATCAAATACTTCGAAGAGCCGCGCTAAATCAAATACTTCGAAGCACTTGTTTTGTGTATGATTGGTGTAGCAACCATGTGCCCAGTAGCCATCACTGCGCCCCCCGCTTGACCGCATACCACACCACACCAAAGCACACTAGACTGCAAGTGCACTGCATTCATATGTATCAACGCACGAGTTCTACTGTATTACATGTGAACTTTTGTTACTTTTTTTGGTTAATTATCCATGTAGGTAGGTCCCCGGGTGGTCAGCAGCAACGCCACTGCATTCGCTCATGCCATGGCGCCAGACACAGCACCAAACCAAAGCGCACTAAATCGAGAGGGCACTGTACGTGCGCTGCGCCTCCACTGACCCAGTTGCAAGGATTTGCACCCCGCACAAAGGCAAGACCCACACAAAAAATGAAGGAGATGTAGTACTTTTTGTAGCATATCACTGACGCATGCAGTGATGCGGTTCAGTGACAGGCCACAGGGCCGCAATAAACTAGCAAGCGGGAAAAAAACTTCAGACACGCATGCAATCTGCCTCCGCTACGCCGGACAGGAATTTCGCATCCCACACTCAAGGGAAGCCCACTCTGCGTCACATAGCGCAGCGTATTTATATCATTGCTGTACCAGCTGTCATGTGATTCAGCCTCATATATCATTGCTTTAGCAGGTGTCATGTGGTTCAGCCTCGTGTTTTTCCGGGATATGCTCAAACTGTGATAGTGGCTGGTGTGCTTGCGCTGCCACGAGCCGTCCGCTTCCGCGCGTCGAACTTCAAACTTGAACTTCAAACTGGTACTCATTACATATACTGCTGCACCTACTAAATAAAAAACGGGGAGAACACACGTCGTCAGAGCAGCACACCTTCCGCCGCCGCCGCCGCCAAACGTCATCTCTAAACTACAACTTCGAACGCTTACAACTGCTGCACCTACTCACTGAGAAACGAAAATAAAACAAAATCACAGCAGCAGACCTTCCACCGCCGCCGCCGCCAGACCTCAACCTCCAACTGGCACACTTCAACATGAAACGTAACTGCCGCACCTACTCACTGAGACACCAAAACACGCACATCGTCACAGCAGCACACCTTCCGCCGCCGCCGCCGCCGCCGCCGCCTCGTCAGGGCCCGCCTCGCTCTTCTTGGGGGGCGAAGCCTCGGGGATGTTGTCAAGGAGGATCACGATGTCCGTCCTGACGAGGTAAACGAGCGGCCCAGTTTGCGGTTGAGGTGCCAACATTACGGTCTGCTGGAAGTGTCGCGCCTGCTTTCCACGCAGCTCGGCGCACCCTGTCACCCGTCAGGATGATGCCATCTGCACAGTCTCTCAAAAGCGGACAAAAGCAGTGAGTCATGAGGACGTGTCGAAGGGGCACAAGCCCAGGAACAACGATGGTGTCTGGTGGGTGCTGTGACACGCGCATGCAGCGGCAGCAGCCATCAGCTGGTGCTCAGCACGGTTCCTCCTCGTGATGCTTGCCACAAGAATGGCGCAATGCTGGCACTGCAGCTGCTGCTGAGCATGCGCGCCGCTGCAGCCCCAGGTACGCACCACTCGGGGCGTTGGTTAGGGCATGCCACCGTGCACAGGACGCTGCTCCTGGAGACGTGTCCCGCCACTAGTGCGCACCGCAGCGACGCTGCAGCTGCTGAGCACAAAAGTTTTGGTACATAATTATTAACTAAATAGCGAATATAAAAATATTGTACTTGTAATTGGTGTGGCTCTCCCATAGTACTTGGTAGTTGGCGCTGGCATCCACGAAATAATACTTCAGAAATACATGAACTTGGTGCACTTGGCACATGACCAATTTGCAAACTTGGGGATTTTATTCCAAATTCTGTATTCGAAAAGGCCACTGGCTGCTGTCGGCTTCAGGCAGCTCACCTTCGGCGGCCGGTCGCGCGTTGACGGAGCCGCAGTCCACCTTCACGATTGCGTCCTTAAGGCCCGGGGAGGGGGGGGGGCACGGGGACAGCAGCAGGCACAGCCGCGACAGCAGTCTGCAGGCAGGAACAAAAACAAGCCAGGCACAGCAGCATGGGTTTGGCAAGATGTCACAGCAGAGCTGTCAGGTGAGATGCTGCTGTTTCTGCAGCTGCCGTTGCCGGCCGCGGCTGCCGCCTCGGTGCCCAGGGGCGTCTGCAGCAAGGGACCCTGAACTGCTGCTTTGATGCCCAACCCTGGCTGCGTGACCACCATTCAGGCCGCCGCTGTTCCTGGGCACTGCTTCTGCCAGGCACACAACTTGCCCAACAGGCACTCAAGAACGGCATGCCCCCCCCCCCCCCACACACACACCCTGGCACCACCCCATCTCCTCTGCCGCTGCCGTGTTGTGAGTGTGTGTGTCGGACGAATTCAAGAAATGGAAGAAGGTTGAGGTTGCACCACACCAGCGGCCTGATGACAACGCCTGACGACACGCCCCCCCTCCCCTCCCGGTTTCTCGCACACCGCGGTGGTGCGTCTGGTGCGCCTGCACGGGCGCCTGCACAACAACTCAGGCTTGCACGAACAACAACACCAATCACTTCTCACTGGTGTGGGTGAAGCAGCAGTTGCAGCCGAGGGGCCCTGGCTAGGTAAAGCCATGGGGAGGCGGGCGCTGGAGGTGTATGGGGGTGGCTCGCCCGCCGCCGCTACGCTTTGTATTGTGCCCCAGGAAGCTGGCTGTGGTGGCTATGGGCCTTGGAGTTGCTGTGGTGTGTGCCGATGTGGTGCCGATGGCCGTGGTGGTGGGGGGATACGAGGCGGGGAGCCGCGGCCTTTGCCTGCGCCGCCACCACTGTGTGCCTCGCTCGACAAGGACAGTGGGCTGCCTGGGGGGGGGGGGGCGCAGCAGCTTTTTTAAACCAGGTTACAAACACCTTGTATCGCCCCCTCCCCGGCGGGCGAAATGGGCGATTCGTGCGGGGCGACGCCCAGGCGACACGGCGACGTTCCGCCCGAGGGCGCCCGGCTGTGCCTCAACTGCTCAAAAGTGGGCAGGTGTGTGCAGGAGAGGCTGCGGCGGCGGCCTAGCTAGGTGCGTCGAGGTGTGGGGCCACCGCTAACATGTCGCTGGCAAGTGTGGCCATGAGGTGACAGCGCACGCACCAGGTGCGGAAAAGCTGAGCAACACAGGAGCTTTTTCCTGCAGCTCGGCGCCGTGACAGGAGCAGCAGCCTGGGCTGGCGGCGCGGAGGCTGCAGGGAAGGCATCGGAGAGGGGGCAGGCGTGTGCCCTCCCCCCCATGAAGATCTTCAACAATGTGAAGAAACGGGTGGGGCGGGAGGCAGAGTCCGTGCCCAGCGCAGCCGCCTTTGACCTGGGCCTCCCCCCGGGGGCAGAACCGCTCGCCAAGGGGCATGTCCACCATGGCTCGATGGGCGAGATCGTGGTGCCTCGCAAGGAGCGCAGCAACAGCTTCGGGGGGGGTGGGGGCGGCAGGCGGGCATTCGGCGCCAGCACGAAGACGGACCCCCGCATGCGGGACCTGCCCGCCCTGAAGGACACGCCCGCGGCCAAGAGAGACGCCCTCTTCGCAGCCAAGCTGCAGCTCTGCTGCGTGATCTTTGACCACACGGACCCGGACGCGGACAAGGCGGGCATGGAGACGAAGTGGCACACACTCATAGAGCTGAAGGACTACGTCAACACTCCTGCAGGGCAAAAGGTGGGGTCTGCACCCCCCCCTCCCCAGCGCGTGCTTGCCAAGTTGCAGCCTCGTTCGTTGTTTTGTATTCCCTTTTTGCGCCTCCACGTTTGGTAGTTTGCGCCAAAGTGCCACAGCAGCATGTTTCGCTGCGGAAGAGGGCACCACCAGCGCGTGCAGTGGCCTGTCCCACATGTGCCACTCTCCCAACAGCCCAGGTGCTCGCACTGAGCACCTCATGCCGTTCGCCAGCCGGTCTAGTCCGTCAGCAGCCTGCCCACGACATGTTCCCCTACCAACTCCCTGACACGAGCGCGCGCGCCCGCCACCCGCGCGCGGCACCGGGCATGCAGCCACTGCTGACTGCTGGTGGCCTCATCCCCCCTGTCGCTCGCCAGCACGCCGCTGCTCACACGCCGCTGCCGCTGCTCCGTCACCCCCCCCCCGCACGTTTTCTCTCTTGGGGCAGCAAATGTTTTCGGAGGCCAACATGCCGGAGATCATCAGCATGGTGCAGGCCAACATCTGCCGCGCGCTGCCGCCGCTGACGGAGTCGTACGACCCCGACGAGGACGAGCCCGTGCTGGAGCCCGCCTGGCCACACCTGCAGGTGCGCGTGCGCCTGCTTCTGCTGAGCAAGCGCACATCTGCTGCTGCTCAGTAGCACCGTGTGTTGCCTGCCGTGCTGCACCCCGCGTGGCCGCGCCTGCGGGTGGTTGTAAACGCGCGTTTTACGGCACCTGCGCTGCTGCTCGGCGGCGCTTTTTACCTTAAGGCGCGCGCACATGCACTATATGACATGTACGTATGTATACAATATATTGTGTAGGAGGGCTGCGCCAGGGAGTGCGGCTGCCTGAGTGCCCGCGCGGCGGGCGCGCGGGTGGCACCGGACTGCCAGCGGCTGCGGCCGCTGCCGGCACTGAGTTGCTGCTCAGCAGCAGCAGGGGCCCTCACGCACCCGCTGGGAGACCCAGCAGCTGCGGGCGGGGCGGGCGGGCGGAGGGCTGAGCAGGCGCTGACTTGCTCAGCATGTGACCACCACGTACGGACCGGGACAGCCGCGACCTGCCGCCGCCGAGCACCTGCGTTGTTGGACCCTGGCGGCGGGCAGCACCAAAGGTTGTGCTGCGCGGCTGCTCTGTGACTGCTGAGCACGAGCTGCGCCACGCGCTCGGGACACGGCTGACCGGCGGCTGTGGCGGCTGACTGGCGGCTGGTGGTGGCGGCGGCAGCGGCGCGGCGGTGGTGACTGAGCGGGACGGCTGCCGCGCAGAGCTGGCACTGCGCACGCTGGAGCCTGCGGAAAGCGGCAGCACTGGGCGGAGTGGCCGCCGCGCCACCTGTGGTGTGAGCGCGGCTGCCTGCGGCGGAGCAGCTGCGGCGCGCGGTGACAGATTGTGTGCAGCTGACTTGCGCGGCTGCGGTTGTCGGATGACAGACATGCAGTGCTCCATACCGTTGTTCGCGCTCATACTTGTGGATACTCCACGACTGCTTGTGCAGTAGCATGTGTGTACACACATGTTTTCTTGCGCGGTAAGTGTATGTGTTCATGTACATACATGAATGCATGAATGCGCATGCATACATGTGTAATGTGCGTGTGCGCGCGCGCAGGTGGTGTACGAGTTTTTCCTGCGCTTTGTGGTGAGCCCGGAGGTGACCGCCAAGGCGGCGAAGCGGCACATTGACCAGCCGCTGTGCCTGCGGCTGATCGATCTTTTTGAGTCGGAGGACCCGCGTGAGCGCGAGTACCTCAAGACCATACTCCACCGCATCTATGGGAAGGTGAGCTGCCGCTGCGCGCATCGTGCTGCTGAGCAGCGCCAGGCCGCCACGTAGTTGTATGTATACGCATGTATAGTAGTGTTTATTTGCACCTGGAGGCGTGCACGAGCCCATGTCATGTATGCCAGCACGCCCACTGGTGGCCATGGCACTTGGCATATGCATGGCAGTGTATGTATACGGACACAGAAAGGGGTAGCGGGCGCCAGCAGGCTACCTGGGGCTTGACCTGCCAGGGCAGGTCATCCGCCAGGGTGCCACGTATGTAGTAGTTGTTGTTGTATTGGTTAGCACGTGCGGGTGTGCACAAACTCAGGGAACGCATGCCAGCGGGCAGTGGCGTCATGCGCCACAACCAACGGGCTGCGCTGGAGAGGGGCTTGCTGCCAAGCGCAGCCTCCAGGCGGCGTACACTTGCGCTGTTGCGGTACAGAACACTGATCAGACGTTGCTCCTGGCCCTGAAAACCCGCTTGCCATGTGGGTTGGTGCACCCAAAGGAGCTCCACCTTTATTCCAGTGAAAAACACTCACAGCCACCCCTTTTACCTCCTGCGTCTGAAGGAGATTGCCGCTGATGGGATGGATGGGTGCTGCTGAGCAGGTGATGCAGCACCGCCGGCTTCGTCCGGCGTGCGACCCGTAGCTCGCTCCACCGCTTCTCATCTATAGATAATATACTATTACTATATTATACTCGAAAATGCACACATATACTTCGAAATATTAAAACTGGAAGTGTAGATACATATACTTGAAGTAAATAAACGCTGGCTCTGACGGCACTGGTGCTGCTGAGCAGGTGATGCACCACCGCGGCTTCATCCGGCGCGCGATCGGCAACTCGTTCCACCGCTTTGTGTACGAGACGGAGCGGCACGCGGGCGTCGCGGAGATGCTGGAGATCCTGGGCTCCATCATCAACGGCTTTGCCAAGCCGCTCAAGCAGGAGCACGTCGTCTTCCTTCGGCGCGCGCTGCTGCCGCTGCACAAGCCGCGCGCCGTCAAGCAGTACCACCAGCACCTGAGCTACTGCGTCGTGCAGTACGTGGAGAAGGTGTGTGTGCGCGCGCGCGGCAATCTGCTTTCTATTTCAGGTATAACAATTAGAACAGTTACTGCAAATGTATGCAAGGCTTCTGATAGTGGCTGCGGCGGCCCGTGGTCGCTGCCGCTGTCCGTGTGCGGCAGTGCTCGGCGGCGGAGGGGCAGCCGCCGCTGCGCGTGTTGCACAACAGTGGTGGCGGCCACTGCTCACGTGTCTCAGCTGCCGGCGCAAACCTGTGTTTGGCACCCCTGCTGCCGCTGCGCGCGTGCGGCGGCGCGCACTGCCTCCCGCAGGTGGCGCTTCGGCGTTCTGGGCGCTGGCGTGGGCGCGTCGCCCGCCCCGGCCAGCCCTCATCACTTTGTCCCTGCACACCACGCACGTACACACCGTCGGTGAACACATGAAAACATGAACTCACCTTCGGTGTGTGAACACATGTTTCGCCGCCGCCCTGCAGGACCCAGACATGGTTCATGCCGGCGATAACTGGCGCTGTGCTGGCGGTGAACACATGAGCACGTGAACACCGCCGTGTGAACAGCATGAACACACGTTTGTTTCGCGCCGCCGCCGTCCCCGCCCGCAGGACCCGGACACTGTCGTGCCGGTGATACTGGCGCTGTGCCGGTGGTGGCCGTGGAGCAGCTGCGCGAAGCAGCTTCTGTTCCTGAACGAGCTGGAGGAGGTGCTGGAGGTGTGCTCGGGGGCGGTGACGGGGACGCCGTGCGGCGGCGCGGTCCTTCGGGAGGCCATGATGCCGCTGGCGATGCTGCTCGCGCGCTGCGTGGGGTCCACGCATTTCCAGGTGCGCGGGGGCAGCAAAGTACACACACTGGCCTCCTGTAAACCCAACTTTGTACAGAGCGGATGTGGATGATAATCCGGATACGCCCAAGCAAGTTGTACTTGCCAGGAACCAGATCTGAACTGATGACACGGGGATCTGGCCGCACGAAAGCGTATGTATACGTATATGCAGTGCACTCGCGATGGGGTGCGCTTTGGAAAAGTGCGGCTCGCGCTATCCTGCGGGAGGCCATGATGCCGCTGGCGATGCTGCTTGCGCGCTGCGTGGGGACCACGTGCACGACATATGTGGATGGACGGGATCGCACAAAAACATTATATAGATACGAGACTTGCTGCCCTGGGTAGGCGCAGGTCTTCGCTCTGTTCACCCGGGGCCTTGCACGGGTCCGCCCAGGGTGACGGCCCCTACCGGTGGGGGGACCTAGAGCTTATCGCTCCTAGTTGAGTGTTCATATGTATAAATATACAGTGCACCCGCAATGTAGTGCACTTTGGAACAGTGCAGTTCGCGGTTTAGTGCGGTGGCCTTGCAGCTGGCACGTACCACATGATTGTATACAAACGTATATTGAGCCTACATTCGATACAGTGCGGGGCTCGATACAGTGCGGGGTCGGGGGCTGTGACGCCACCCCGCACTATACAGCGAGTGCACTGTGTGGGCTTTTTTTTCTTGACAGAACATGTGCAGTAACTTGGGATGCTGGGCCAGCCACCATGTACGGAGAGTCAGATGTTACCCCGCACACGCTCGGGCCAAGCTGTTACCATCACCATTTTTCCCTGAACTTTGGCCACATGTGCTGTGAGTACATACGCTCCATAGACGGCATACATGGCTTGCCCATCTGCAACCCTGGTGATGCCGCTGTGGTGGCGGCGGCAACACCGCGTGTTGCCAAACGCCGTGGTGGAAGCATGGTTGATCTGTAGATGAAGTGGTAGACCCCAGCTGGGCGTGTCTGACGCTGTGGCTGGTGGCTTGTACCTCCGCGCCGGCGGCGGCGGCGGCAGCAGCGTCATGTGCTGCTGAGCGCCGCGTTGGAAGCACGGCTGAGGTGTAGTGGGGAGGTGGCAGAGCCCAGCTAGGCCTGTCTGATGCTGCCGACTGCCGGCGCGCAGCGGACGCTTGGTGTGTCGGTGGGATATGCGGCTGACCGTTGTGGGCTACGCGCGGTGGGCATCAGTTGAGGTCAGTGAAAGGTGTTGGCTGCGTGTTGCCTCAACTTTGACATCTAGGTTCTGCTGTGTGCCGCAGTGCGTTCGCCGTGCGGCTGCACTGCACGCCTCACGTGTGGTGGCACCCCGCTGGGTGGTTGGCTGCTTTGTAGGCTGTACGGCGGGAGCCGTGCAAGAGCTAGCGGTTTGGGACAGCTTGCACGGCTGTGATGTTGTCAGCCTTGACTGGGGCATGCAGCCGGCGACTGGCGCGCAGCACAGGCAGGCGCGCACGAGCAGGGCAGCCCCGTACTTCTAGGTTGTCTACAACCATCAAAATTGGAACTTGAAGTATGTTTTTTGGGGGGGGATAATATTGCAAGTACTGGGATGTTATGCTCTCATTTCTGGAGCCTTAGCGGGGATTGTTCTTGTCCTTTTTGGCATACACCACTACATGGTGTGTACACTAGTACCACGTACAGAAAAACGTGCACGCGCGCGCTCACCGCCAGTGGTTGCGTGTGTGCCCTGGCGGTGCCGGCAGTGGTGCCGCGGCACTCAGGCAGGAGTGCGTGGCACTGGGAGCACGGCTTGCCAAGCAGTGCACTGCGGTATTGGTTGACACATATGTACTGTGTTGTTATTTTCTATATCGTTCTGTGATGATGTGACATGTACTTTGGCCGTGGGTGGGTATGCACGGTGCAAGACTGCATGCCATTCAGCCAGCGCGGCACATCGACGCTGCTGGCGCATCTGCCCCTGCAGAGAGATGCGTCGCAGCACTTGCGGCTTCGCTGTCAGCAGCGCCGTGGCGCTCAGCACATGCTGACAGCCCAGCGCTGTGGCACTGAGCACATGCACACACGTGTTCGCACCAGCACACCACCGCTGGTATCAGTAACATGTGCCGCCAACGCTGGCAACCTCAGAGCAAGTTGTCACACCTGCAAAACACAGCACCTGCAGTCGCCGCAGAGAGATGTAACTGTCCTGTAACTGTCAAAGAACTGCCGTGACCCCTCGCGCCACCGCTGCGACCACCGCCGGCGCCCACCGCCACCCACACAGCTCCCCACGCCAGCCGGCCTCCGCCGCAGAGAGAGGTAACTGTCCTGTAACTGTCAAATAACTGACGTGACCTCCCCCTCGCGCCAGGTCGCGGAGCGCACGCTCTTCTTTTGGAACAATGAGCAGCTGGTTGGTCCAGGGGGGGGGGGCGCTGTCTAAATACTCCGAAGTATGTAACTGTCCTGTAACCGTCAAAATAATTGCCGTGACCCCCCTCGCGCCCAGGTTGCGGAGAGCACGTTCTTCTTCTGGAACAATGAGCAGCTGGTGGGTCCAGGGGGGGGGGGGGCGCTGTCCAGATATGTAACTGTCTTGTAACCGTCAAATAACTGCCGTCACCCCCCTCGCACCCAGGTTGCGGAGCGGGCACTCTTCTTTTGGAACAATGAGCAGCTGGTGGGTCCGGGGGGGGCGCTGTCTATGGCGAATGCGGGCGTGCTGCTGCCGGCGCTGCTGGGGCCGGTGCGGCGCCACGCGGACGGGCACTGGAACGCGGTGGTGGAGGGGCTGGCGTCGAACCTCCTCAAGATGTTCATGGACCACGACCCGGTTCTCTTTGACCGCTGCAGCCAGGACCTGCTGCTGGAGGAGGCGGAGCTGGCGCGGCAACGGTGAGCCCGCGCGTGCAGTGGCGTTTTTTGCGGTGTAACTGCCGTCAACTTCAGTAGTACTTTGTCGTGTACACTGTGTATTTGAAGTATTGACAGCTGCATCCAGGACCTGCTGCTGGGGGAGGTGGAGCTGGCGTGGCAACAGCAAGTGCCGCGTGCAGTGGCGGTTTTTGTGTAACTGCCGTCAACTTACCAGCAGCGTTATACATGTATACTTCAGTAGTAGAAAGTAGTACTTCGAAATATACTGGTTACTTGAAGTGTTGACAGCTGCAGCCAGGACCTGCTGCTGGAGGAGGTGGCGCGACAACGGCGTCAGCGCTGTTGCGTTTGCAGCAGTTGCGGCGGTGTGTAACCAGAGGAGTGTGGACCGCTGTATGAACTTATTGACTGCTGTACAGCCAGGATCCTGCTGCTGGGCGAGACAGTTTTGTCAGTGCCGGCAATTGGCGGTATGGGCCAAGTACTGCAGACACGGCGGCTGCTGCTGCCAGCCTGCCACACTTGCGTCACAGGCTGGCCCAGCACTGTGTACACAAGTAGTATATTCGTGTACGTGTGTGCACTTTCAAGTAGTGCATACTTTCAAGTACATCAGCCCCTGTGTCGGCAATCACCTGTTGCTGGAGGAAGTGGAGGAAGGTGGTGCGCAAAATGGGGGCGGCCGCCAGCGTCACGCACGTGTGACAGTTTCACTATCTGTAACCGCCGACAGCTCGTAGCAGTAGGGGCTACGTTTGTTTGCATATGCGTGCGCACCTGCAGACAAGCTTGTACAACAGTTGTCAGAACCCCATCTGCATGCTTTCGTTCCCATTTCAACAGTACAGGCTACTTAATATACTTTAAAGTATATGCATGTGTTGACTGAAGTATATCGTCGAAGTGTATACGAGGAGGCCTAGAGTTGATCGCTCCTGGATTGAAATTTCATATGAATTGTCCACGTGCGGACGCAGTTGGTATGTGTGCAGTCTTGTTCACGGCCAGCTGTTCCCAAAACAACTGGGGGTAGGCCTATTTTAATTAAAAACCTGGGGGAACGCTGTTTCGCATGCTCATATAGTGAGGAATCATGCACGGTGGACAGCAAGTAGGCTAAGGCATTATGGAGATGTACCAGCAACAACAGCAAAACAGCGGTGTGGGTGCCCCACTTCGTGTGTTCCTCATCAAGCTACTGTAGGATACAAGGGGTTATTTAGTGCGCAGTGTAAATGGGGCCGGTGCAGATGGATGTGTGTCCCCGCTGGCAGTTATGTGTGACTGGTACATGCGGACGTGCAGGCGGCACCGCCCGGTATGCATACACTACGAGGTACTACAAAGTATGTATACTTCTTCTGAAACATTTGGGTTGTTTAGTTATAAAGCAGGTACAGTGCGTTTTGAGAACCGGCTGGGGCAGGAGGCGGAGATGCTGTGGCATCGGCGAGCATAGATGGCAGCCACCTTGCCAATTGACTAGGGAGTGTTCACAGGCGTTGGATGAACACGCAGCTGTAGCATGCAGGCATTTCTGGCGTGACGGAGTGGTGTGCTCCACCGGGCGGGATCTGATGTGGGGACCGTCCGCTGCCATGTGGTGTCCACAACATGGCTTTGAAGGCTTGTACGCATAGGCCCTAGGCCCTGCCTGCTCCGTAGGCCACACACAGATGTCGTGCTTGGCAGATGGTACTAGCAGGGTCAGGCCGCATCTGCCTGTGTGTGTTAGCAGAGCTGCAGGCACCAGGCGGCTGGTGCGGGGCGCTAGGACAGGCGGCATGACCGCACCGAATAGGGCATGTGGAGGTTGTGGCGCGCGCTGAGGGCTCAGATCTTGACGCGCGTGCATAGTGTACAGCAGCAACTATAGTTGTTGCAGTTCCAGCTGGAATCAATTGTTTTTAGCTGGATTGCCACTGCTGCAGCACCACCCCATGCGGGTCATGTGATTTGTGCTGTCGCTGGGGCTTGTGTGCCCCAGCCGCCTGTTGATGTTGACATGTGTATCATGAGTTTGTACAGACTGAATAAACACGACCAGAACGGTCAGTGCGAGGCGGGGGGGCATGTGGCGGCGCTGCTGCGCTGTGGTATTGGACGCTGCCCTGGCCATGCCAAATGCCTGTGACTGGCACAGCATGCGCGGCATGCAGCGAGCTGTGTGCGTGCAAGACTCAAGTCTTTACGTGCAACTTTTGCGCGACGCATGCGCAAGGAGTTGCAGCTACCGTTGCGCATTCACAAAGCACGCTCATGCCATGCACCACGCATGGCATGGGTTCCGCGCTTGCGGCAGCGCCGGGCAGCTTGCCTGCCGCCCTATGGAGCTTCCTTTGCTGGGGCTCCCGTGAAATGGTGCGCGATGGCTAGTGATGGGTCACGGCGTATAACGTATTTTATACGTTCTACAAAATACGGCGTATTTGTACTCATTTCTACGCCCGGAAACGCGATATACAGTGTACTACTGTAGTATTTCTTGTACAAAAACGTTCATCCACATACGTTCTACGCCGTATTTACATACGATATACGGCTCATAATGAAAGGTTTATACGCTGTGACCCATCACTAGCGATGGCGCATCGCTTCTTGTGCCTCAGGCCGTTAGAGCACACCAGGGGGCAGGCTACGTCACCACAGGGGGCACGGGTGCGCTGCCCTCTTGCCAGAGCTGCTGGTGCTTGCTACTGCAACTGGTTGCCACTGCTGAGGTGCAGTTGGTGGGCTGAGGCAGCAGGGCTGGGTAGTGTCAGCCCCCTGCCCCCGCAATGGACCGCACTGCAACATACTACTACTAGTAGTACTTCAACAGTATACCTGTAAGTACTTCAACGTGAACTAGGAGGCCACTTGTCGATGGGCCGGCCTCCGGACCCTGCACCAGAAGCGAGCGCGCGCCTCACGCGGGCGGCACCCCGTTTTTTCGTAGGATGCACGCCGGCGCCGGCGGCACACGCCCCCTGCGCAGGCGAGGCGCCAACCATGTTTGTTGCTGCATGGAAACAACGAAAGGTTCGCAGGTGCCAGGGGCTCAGCAAACGCGCTGTTGGCCGCTGACTTGCTGCTTGGTGCCGCCGCGCCGCGCTGCCCGTGCTGCCTCCAGCGCAGCGAGCCTCTCTGCCGTTTCAGCCGGCATGCTGCTCGTGCCGCTTTTCGCTGGCCCCGCGTGTGCGCGTTAGCAGCTCACACTCGCTCCCGCAGAAAGGCGACCCGCTGGCAGCCCCCCCTGCATGCTGAAAAACAAACTGCTGAGCACGTGCGAAACACCCTCCTCACGCGCCGCCGCCATTTCTCACGCGCGCAGCATGGACGCCGATATGAGGTGGGCCTTGTTGGAAGCACAGGCGACACGGGCGCGCGTGCGCGAGTGACGCCCCCCCCCGGCACCGGCACTCGCCGCGCACACCCCACCCATTCACACCATTATCAAACCCCGACCCTCTCAGCCGGGAGCGGGCGCGGCGGCGTGCGCGCCGTGGCTGGCGCCGACCGCCCCGGCGGAGCCCATGATTGTGGTGCACAAGCTGGCGGCGCTTGGGGCCATGGACCCGGACGAGGTCCAACGCCGCGGCGCGCTGGTGGCTTACACGCCGCCGCCGCCGCCGCCGCCCGCCGCCCCCAGCAACACCGCGCTGCTGTCGGATGGGACAGGGGGTAAGGGGGGGCTGGCCGCCACAGGCGCACTGCTCGCCACGGGACTGCTGGCTGACACTGGAACGCCGAGGGGGCAAAAAGCGCTGGCGGCGACACGCGGCGGCGGCGGTGGTGGCGTGCAGGCGGCGGCGGGGACGGGGACGGGGCAGGCGGCTGCTGGG
>JAULBY010030017.1:0-15911 GCA_032358315.1 Ophiocytium majus
ATCCCTTTTTCTGGTCATGCGCACCGTGTGCAAAGGGCTTTCCGCGCCCTAAGCGGAGTTTAATAAAAGTACAAGGCTTTAGAGCACCCCAACCCTGCGTTGTACTTCCCTCCAAACTACATGTACCGTGAGGGTGCGCTGGACCCGGACCTGCCCCAGTTTGCCAACAATGACAACGCAGGTGTTTCAGGGGTGTTTGTCACTGAGTCATCGGCACTGTCCCCGCTGTACAGGGGCGCACTCATGTTCACGGTGAGCACTGGCATTGCTCTTTTCGCTGGTTCGAGGTTGCTGAGCACCTGCAACCGTGGCCTTAGTAATACTACAGCAGTATTAAGTTATAGTCAGTCACAACTAAGTACCGGTACCAATTAGGCCCATACCTGTTGTTGCAATCCTATGCAGCAGACAGCAATGTTTTGCTGGTGGCTGAGTTGGCGCCTGTCCTATTATATTAGTAATGATACTACACTATATAGATGATATCATATGTTAGCATGTGATATATATATACTTGAAGTGGTAAGCTTCAAGATGCAGCCATTCGTTTCAAGTGCAGCCACTCGGCTACAGGTTAAAGCCATGTACTTCAATTTCGGGCTGTGTGCTGCCGCGGCGCGTGTGTGTTAACCAAGATGTGCCTCTCTGCCGGCAAGCAGCCGCCACGGCTGGTGGCAGTGGCAGGTGCCTCAGCCCTCCCACCGCCCCTGTCGGGGGCTGCGGTTTTCGGCCCCTGAAGCAGCCCCACCGCAGCACTCAAGCCGCAAGGCTTGCTGGCACCTGCCGGCGGGTAGAGCAGCTTGCTTAGCCTTAGCCTAGCTCCATGGCAATGGCGTGATGGTGCGGGCAGCGTCGGAAATGTGTGTGTCACAGCCGTTGCGGCAGGTTGGTGAGCTGGGACTCCCTCCGTAGCTGCACATGCATTCACGCTGCGTGCGCACCGCTCTTAAGACTTCCTCCCCCCCCCCTTTTTTGCTGGTACTAGGATTGGATGAAGCAAGGCCTGTGGTACTTCCCTGCTGGTACACGCAAGGGAGCCCCCCCGGACATGTCGCAGCCACCCAAGCTGCTGCTGGCCTCGGTGTCTGCGGTCGACATGACCGAGGACCCAGAGACTGGCTACGTGTATCTTACCGACCTGCATGCCAGAAGGGTTTTCAGGCTGTACGCTGCTGCCAAGCAGGCGGCCCCTGCTGCGCCCAAGCCTAAGCCCAAGCCTGTGTTAGCAGGGGGGCGCAAGAAGGAGAGTGTCAAAACTGCCGCCATGTGCCACGACCCCTACTCCATGCCAGAAGTGGCGTGGCAGCGTCAGGCGGACAGCACTTACCATGCTGAGGTGGGTGGCGGAACGGCACTGCTCTTGCTCTGTGTCTGTCCCTCTCGTCGGAGTACCTTACTGCACAGCATCAGGGGAGGAAGGGGGGGGGGGAGGGGGGGCGAACCACCTGTAGTCGTTTGGCTCATACCGTGCTACTCTTGTAACTCTTACCATAATTTGGCGCAATTACTAGTAGTACTTCAAGAAGTAGCGGTGGTCAGCACACTACGAGGTCGTTGGTGATGTGAATCTGAAACATACTATATATACTACAGCAGTAGTATTACCTCATGTAGAAAGTGGCACCGAGAACAGGCGCTAGCAGTGTAGTACTATGCTGTACAGTTTTCTCGCCGGCTCGCACTCGCACAGCTCGCACCGCAACACTGACGCTCCACTGGACAGCCTTCCGCACTTTGCCCTGGCTGCCCCCTCAGCTTGAGATGCGAGTGACCAGCTACAGCAACGCGCACGGCAAGTTCGTTACCCGCAGCTTCAACGACATGATCCCCGGACCCCTCATGCGCATGCAGGTGAGCGTCATCCGTGTGGCGAACTCTAAAACAAAGTGGTTGTGCATACTTCTGAATCAAAGTACCACAATGGTACGGTAGCACAGTACCGGCATGAAGTATGTATAGAGAGGGCATAGCGCCACCTAGTGCTTTTTGTTGCGACGCTGCATCAAGCACTCGCATACTTGGTCTAGTGCTGACGACTTGGTTTCAGTGCAGTGGGGAAGGGCCGCTTGTGTTGGGCGCGTTCGAGCATGGTACGCTAGACTGCCTGGTGGGGTGAGAACGCAAGAGTATTCAACGGACACCCAGCACGACAGCTGCACAACTTATGTGGTGTGGCCGTCAGAACAGACTCTGAGCCATAGCAGAGGAGGGGTGCCAACGCTCCTTTCTGTTGCTCTGCCCAAAGGGCGCCAACGTGCTGACCCCCCGCCTTGCGTGCATGTGTTCTGTGCCCGCAGGCCTGCGGCAAATACCGCGTGACCCTGAGCAACCACATGGAGGGATACCCCACCCCAATGCCTGAAGCGCCATTCAACTCGTACAGGCTGCCCCTGGTGACAAACATGCACACTCACGGCCTGCACGTGAGCGGTGACACCGGGGGGGACGACGTGACGGTGGAGATACAGCCCGGCAAGGCGCACACTTTCGTGTACCGGGTGCCTTGCGACCACGCAGGTGAGAAGCACCAGCTCGCCGTACTTGTGTGCCTCGCTCGTATCTTTGGACTCTGCTGCACGTCTTTGTGGCGCGTAGCAGTTCCTGCTTTAGCTGCATGCGCAGATCGGCTCGCTAGAACAAGCTTGAAGTTGGACCGAGGCAGCGGAGATGTCAGCGCTGTTGCTAAACCCACCCGCCCACAATGCGCCGCCCATTTGCTTGTGGTTTTAATACGAGGTTCCATGGTACATATTAGAGACCCTCTGTTTGCTCGCCCTCTGTGCGCACGCTGGCAGGCATGGTGCAATAGAGTGCAAATGACATCGCACACTATCGTGGCATAGTGTATTGCTCGTTTTCGCTGGCCATCCTGCGTGCGCTAGCAGCAGCCCACTCGCTCCCGCACAAAGTGAGCTGCTGCCAGCTACTGCCGCCTACGTGCGCACAAAAGCTGCTGAGCAAATGCGATACGCCCTTTGTTTGGCCTTTTTCTTCGTGTCCTTCGCATAGGCGGCCTTCACTGGTACCACCCGCACTCGCACGGCTCGGTTGCCCTACAAGCTGGTGCGGGCGCTGCCGGGATGCTGCTAGTCGAACCCAACCCGTGGCTGGAGAGCGACGTGCCGCCTGCCATCAGAGATATGCCGCAGGTACTTGCCGGGGTCGCGGTTGTGCCTCCAAATAGCTTTGTTGTGGTCGGTGTGTGTGAGTAGGGCTGCTACTGTAACAGTATCATACTACCTCAAGTAATACTTGCAATCTGAAGTACTTGGAAGCATTGGACATGTATGCTGCCCGCTGACATAATGTAGTTCAAGTGCCGGCGACATTAAGACATAAACACTACCTAGACACTCTTAGTTAGACTACCAGTACATCTTGCAAGATGTGGCAAATATCACCGGTCACAAGGCAGGTGCATAAAGTTTTTGGTCTGACCAGGCTAAGCTTGCTGTGTACGCGCTGGCCACTGGTGGCACCCTGCAGGCAGTTGCGAGTTCGTGCAGTAGTGAGCTTAAGATGAACTCAGGATGCTCATTGCTGTTGCA
Organism: Ophiocytium majus; assembly: GCA_032358315.1. NCBI lineage: Eukaryota > Xanthophyceae > Mischococcales > Ophiocytiaceae > Ophiocytium > Ophiocytium majus. The sequence goes on from JAULBY010030017.1 coordinate 3,549, forward strand.
ACCAGAAGCGGGCACCAGCGCTGCTCCCCCTAGAGCAGCTCTGGAGCAGCAAGCTGCCCGCTGCGCACTCATCTACTCACATCTCACTTGGCATCACATTGCTTTTTCCCCTTGTGCCGCCGCCTTTCACTGTGTCAGGCATTCATCCACATGCAGGAGATGAACCCTTCACTGACATCACAGGTGGCCCTGGCAAGCCAGGCAAGTGCAACTTGGTATCTACTGGCCTGGCAGTTCCCTCTTCAACCAAGCATTTGATGTAGCTAGTCACTGCTACGGTGACGCCTCCCCGGCTGGCGTGTCAGCGGTTGACATGTGGTACCCTCACTTTGCATCCGCGGTGCAGCGCACAGGAACCAAGGTATCCCTAATCAGTGAGCACCGTGCACACTGCAACTGTCATGTTATGCACTGCCGCTCAGCCGCCGCCTGCGGCAGTGTCACGGAACCTACAATGTACACTCATTGACACCTTGATGTTGTACTGCCCTGTGTGAACAGGACCCCATTTACTGGACGTCCATGGATGTGACCACGCCCACCACTCACTACCTAACCAACGGCTGCGACAAGCTTGAGTTCGACGTCACTCAGGGAAAGTGGACGCGCCTGCGCATGCTGCACCAAGCGAGCCAGGTGAGGCGCTGTCTCCATCATGATGTGCGTTTGCCGTCCTCGCTTGCTGCCGCGGCACAGCTGCACACAGTGTTGCCGCCGCACAGCTGCACACAGTGTCGCCAGGTCGTGCCGTGCCCTACACGCAGCACTGCTTTACCAGCATGACCGGCTCACTTTAGCGTGCCCGCGCAAGGTACAACTGCTTTGACACATGGCACTCAGGCATGCCGCCGCCCGCGCACTGACTGCCGCCATGCCGTGTCCCGCACAGTTAAACGTTGTGGCGCGTTTCGTGGATGAGGACAAGCAGAAGGCCGCGTGCAAGGTGGACCTGCTAGCCATTGATGGCGTCTGGCTGTCAACGTAAGTCCCTCCCTTTGCTGTGGCACACAGCAACAGACACGCGGACTCAGCATGTGTGGCACTGCTGTGAGGGCGCAAAGCTTGTGGTGGCCCACACACGCAGTGTGTAAACGCCGGCATGGCTGTGCGGCATGCACTGTCTGTCCAGTACAGTCTGTTGATAGCGCGGCCGAGTGCCTGCTGCCACTGCGCTTAGGCCACCTCTCATATCTGTACTGCTTGGTCTGCCGCACGTTCTACAGCACCTAAGATGGCCCAGCAGGAGTGAATGTACACATCACAACACCTCTATCAAACACAGGCATGTACCACACCACACTCCTCCCCCCCACACTTGTGCCCCAACCGCCGCTGCAGCCTGCCACGCGCCCTTCCCGACGGCCGGCTCTTCTTCTCCATAGGATCCCGTGTGGAGGTGGCTCTGCAGTGCTTCACGACGGGCCCTGTACGCCTGCAGCTGTCCCCCATCGGCAATGACACATGGAGCACCGTGGCGACCATCAACGTGCAGCCCGCGCCGGCGGGCGCTGTGTTCGATGACCCTGTCCCGGTGTGGCTGCCCTGCCGGCCCTACTACTTGATGGATTTGGAGAAGGCGGCGCCTAAGACCAAATGGGGTGTGCAGATGCGGGGGGATATCAATGGCGAGCTGTTCAGCCTGGTGAGTGGACGGGCTGTGATCAATTTTTCATGGCCAGTTGTGGCTGTTGTACTGTAACGTGCTGGTTTTTGTTTTAGTACGCAGCATGTGGTGCTTCTGGACAGTTCATAGCTGCCAGCACGCCTTTCTACCTCACCGGCAGCACAATACGTCATCAACTTGGACGAATGTCACTGTGGCCGGCACCTAGGCACTTCTCGCTCTGTTTTGTATGATGATGGATGCAGGTCATACTTCGGAAGCTATGATTGTGGCAACCCAAGTATATACGTATACGAGCTTGCTGGCTCGGCATCCGCTGAAGCATTTTAGGCAGCGCTTACCGGCCACGTACTTCAGAAGTACCATATATAATGTAGCACCTGTACTTCTTTCAGATGTATAACGTGCCATTTCACTACTCGAACAGCCTTTTGTGACGCCTTCTTTGTTCCAGTGTGCGCTTCAATGGTTTCCCTGCCAGGTGCTGTGTCTGATTTGTGCTAACTCTGCCTTGCATTTTCTGTGTTTTTTTCGTTTCCATGCAAAACCAAACCTGGCCTCACAGGCTCAGCTGAAGCAGCCCCTGCAGGCCTTTGACCTCCACACCGTGAACGAGATCACCTACACAAACACAGGGCAACACCCCACGCACCAGCACGTCAACCACTTGCAGCTGCAGGGCCAGCCCGTCTCCTTTGCAGACGTGCCAGACTGGTTCCAGCCAGGTACGATACTCTGCACGGTGCTGGCGCTGCAGCTTTAGCAGTGCTTGACGCCTCGTGTGCATTGCAGCAAGTGCTTGGTGCTTCCCACCATGTCACTACGGTACCCTGGGGTCTCCTCTGGAAGCGAAGTGCTCCCTGACTCGTCAGCTGCTGCAGCGGCGGCCGGCGGCGGCAGTCAGTGACAGCTGGTTGCTTGTTTCACATACCTATGGTACTGACAAGTGCCTGGCCTCTGGTGATTTCCTCCCCGAACATCCTCAGGCGACTGGTACGACACGGTCACTTCCAGCGCTCCGCTCACTGTGCGCTTCCGGGCAGATCGGTTCAGCGGCAGACAGTTCCTGCACTGCCACGTCAACAGGTGCGCTGGCCGGGCACACACAGTCTGTCAGATTCTCAGACTGGTCGCATGTGCACGGGCGGCGCATGCATGCCAGTTGCGGGCATGGTGTTGCTGGTGCTTGGGCTTGCACCTCCTCGCGGCGCCTAAGCGCGGTGTTTGCGTGCCATGCAGCCGCATGCATCTGTCAATGGCGACTGACTGTCTGTTTGCTTCAACTTGGTGTGTGCACGCATGCTGACCCCTGCGCAGCCACAGCGACCAGGGCATGATGGCCGTAACATCAGTGGTGGGGAAGGGAGCGGACGCACTCAACTTCTACCCCCACTTCCAGAAACGCGGCACTTGCCCTTCGGTGAGACTGGCATGCTTTCTCTTGTGCCTTTGGCTGGAGACAGTGCCCCCCCGGGGGCCCCCATGCAGCCCATGAATTGTGTTAGTTGTAGTAGCACTAGTACTTGTCTTGCAGACAACTAGCACAACAACCTGCCAATTGCGGTGCGCTGATGTGCACTTGAGGTACTGTATAAACCAACAAATGCACCACTGCGCACCGCGGGAAACGCCATGGCGGCTGTGGCGGCGGCCAAACTGCCAGACTGGCACAGCTTGCATCATGTGCTGTGGAGAGTTTGGGGAGCGCTGACTCACGCACGCTAAGCCTTACTCAGGTACACTTACAGAGGCACGTGCTGTTCCCGTCTGTCCTTCCTTCTTTGGCAGGCATTCATGACTAGTGGCGCCATTCCTGGCGTCATTCAAGCGGAGGATTTCGACCAGGGTGGGCCAGGTACTACTAGGGATATACTTCAGAAGTACTACAAACCAATGATGCTATTGCAGCGCTGTGTGTGGACTCTGCAGCACAATATTGGCTGCACAATTTGAAGTAGGGTGAGCACAACGAGCAGTGCTCCTGTTGCCTGTGCGGCGTGCGAATACTGTAACAGTAGCCATACTTCCACGTAGTTGTGAGTGCGTCATACTTATAAACCAAAGTACTAAGTGGCACAAGCACCACTGCGTGCCCCTGCTTGCTGCACCCCCCGCACCGGCAGGCGTGGCATACAAAGACAGCACACCAGCCAACATGGGTGGCTTCACATACAGGGCTCAGGAGCAGGTGGACATCGATATCTGTCTGGGCTGCAGCACTCCTGAGGGCACCAGCCACCGCCAGTACCAGGACCAGCAGCACAGTGGTAACCATTACAGCGTTGGCCACATACAACCTGGGGAATGGCTCAAGTACACAGTCGCGGTGAGCACTGGCAGCCGCCCCACTGGCTTGGGGCCGGCCTCAGTGCAGGCGCACGCGCCGCCGCACTGCAGCTCCGTGCCTGAAGCACGCGCACTCGTTCATCCTGTAGCCCGCCCTTGGCACACGAGTGCCATCCGTAGCCTGTTCCTCGGGTCAATGCCGCGCTGCCAGTCTGCACATGTATAAAAAAGCGCGCGCTGTGAGCACTTCCACTTGCCTGCACTCCTTGTCTTTCGCTTTTGGATGCAGTTACCACGCTCCAAGTAGTACATGCCAGCTGTTTCTGCATGGTGACATTGTCGCAATGCGGCCCGGCCTGCTTTTCTGCCTGCACGCAGGTGACAGCCACGGGCAGCTACCAGCTGGCAGCCTCGCTTCAGCTGCCCGCCCCGAACATGCAGAAGCGCACACTTGCCGAGAAGGGTGCACTTGCCCAGGATGAGGAGTGGCTTGTTGATGGGGAGCCTGTGTGGTTTGTGATTTCCACGGCCCCTGGCGCCTGCGTGGAAGTGGACCCCGACTGCGATGTGAACCCACTGCTGCTTCCAGCAAAGGTGGGGGAAGAGTGATGTTTCTTGAGTGCATCCTAGACCAGGTACCACCTAGGCTCGCTAATACGTGTTGGGGTAAAGAATTTTGGGAAAACAGTTCTAACGCATGGCAACTTGGAAGTCAAGCGCAAGTGCGACTTGGCCATCATTATGATAGTACTGATGATACTATGTGAATACTATGTGACCATGTATTAATGTCACCACGCGTGTGTGTAGCCGCAGGAGGTCGTGTGCGCTATCTGCTATAGCAGCCTTGCAACACAGCGCCCACACCGCCCAGCTGTGACGCGCACGCTGCGCATGTTGTGCACGCTCTCATGCCTGTGCCCTTCCTATAACAGCGGAGTGCAGACATCTATAGCACCTTTAACTCCCCAGACGTGGCCTACCTCAGCAAGGGGCTGGCCTGCGTCAAGCTGTGTGCTATGCGCTCCGGTTTCAACCTTGACTGGTGGAGGCTCGTGCAAGTGGACGCAGCACCGGAGCCAGAGCTCAGCCTGGGCCCCTTCACAGGAGAGCCGGTAAGCATGCGCGGCGCTTCGTGGCGTGATGGTGCAGGCGGCTGCCCTGACGCTTGCCAGCTAGCCGCCGGTTTCGCGCCTGCATGCACGTGCACGTGGCCAGCCGTTGCCACTGCGCTGGCTGCGCAGCTAAGAAAGTGTCTGCTGACTGCGCGCCCTTCACGCGCTCGCAGAAACTGCTCAACCAAGTGGCAATCCATACTGAGCTGCCTGCAAATATTCGCTTATGAATGCTTGGGCTCTCGACCATGCGGCTGCCGCTGACCGACGCTTGCAGGCGCCGCTGCCAGGAGCGATTGCTGCAACCAGCTTTGACCTCGGCACCAACTTGGATGACCAGCAAGCGGAGCCGCAGGTGATGCCACACGGTGCAACATGAAAGTCGTGGTTTGCAATGATAATTAGGCCAGATCAGTGTTGGTGCTTACAGGAACTGCTCCAATTATAGCACTAGCAGTACAGATGGTGCTCGTAGTATTGCCATGCATGCCATGGCGACGTCTCTTCGGCTCCGATGGCGACCTCTCTCAAGGCCATCGCATGCATAGCCAGTGTTTCATGTGCATACTCTGCTCACACACTGGTAGCGGCTGCACGTAAACCCACGCTTGCACAGCGCCGTGCCTTTGTCGTGTCCACTGATGCATCTGTAAACATGCCTCTGGGATGGTGTGGCCTCTGATGACAAGCTCCAAATAAAGTGACAGGGGCAGGCGCGCTTCTTGGCTGCTGCAGCTCCTGATAAACCACCCGTTACTGTGCTTGCCGCCTCCCGCTGAACAACTCCGTGGCATAGACTGTCTCGTACGCAGTGTGGGGCGCCAACGATAAGCAGGGTGCCAGGGGGGTGCGCCTGGACGCCCCCGCCGTTCCTACAACCTCTTGCGAAGCGGTGCTGCAGCAGGACGGTACGACTTCTGCGTGTGTGGACGACCACGCTCTAGCGGCGGTCCATGAGGGTGACTTCTACAGCTACAGCGCAACCCTGCAGCACGCAGGCTCCTACCACATCAGCCTTAGCATGGCGTCAAGCGGGTAAGCGTTGACGGAAGTCACATTCTTGTTAAAGATCAGCGCCGTCTTAATGCCGGTGTGGCTGTCTGGGGGTGAGCGATGCTGCGCACCACACCGTGGTGCTGATGCTGCACACGACAGCGACGCATGTTAGGAAGTGCAGTGTACTGTTCTGTGTATGTGCACTCCAAATGTACAACGTAATATTTCTTATAGTAGTGTACTTGTTGTTGTGTGTGTGCTGGCGCGCATGCCACGCGGTTGCAGTGTGTACTACAGAAAGTGCCTGCACGCCACTGCGGTGCCCGGCTGCGCGCTGCCTGCCGCCGCAGCCTTTTGAACGACACGTCAACAAAACTGCGCCAGAGGTTTATTACTGTCGCACCACATGACATTGTGCCCTCTTTGCGCCCTTGCTCCTGTGCGCCTGGCGCCCCAGCAACAATGCCAGAGTGGTGGTTATGCAGGGGAGGGGGCAGTGTGTGGAGCGCACGGGCCCATACTCATGCGACCCTGACAAGGAGATAGTGGCCAACGTGATTGTGGACCACCATGCCCAAGCAACGGCAGACATGAAGGTTCGTGTGTGTGTGTCCGCGGGCACGTGGCATGTTGTTTGTGTGCGTGTGATTGCAGCATGGCAATCTACGTGCACCGGTGCTTCAAGTACGTCTGAGGAAATAGTATTGCCTAAGGGTGCTACCTGTCACCAGTAAGTGCCGCTGAGTCGCTGTGCGACATCCACACGTCGAGACCACCTAAATACAGTATAGGACCAGACAGGCGCTGTCACCTCCACTTGTGGCAAAACAGCAGACCCAGAGCTTCCGTCTGCCGCTGCCTGTAATGGTACTTCGAAGTAGAATTTACCGCATGTCATGTCTTGCTTACCTTGCTGACCACTATTTCGCTTTTCTTGGCATGCCGTGCCCATGTGCGTCTCCGCAGGCGTTCAAGGCAACCACCAGTTTTGAGGCGGTGCTGCCCGCAGGAGACATCTGCTTGCAGGTACCTTTAGGAGGCATCTCCCCACGCCCGGCCGTGTGCTGGTCGAGCTCTATGTGGCATGCAGCACATCACGTAGCGGCGCAACCTGATTTGAAGCACACGTGCAAGGGCGTGCCGGCGGTACAGACTGAGTGTTGGTACTGTTCTGACCGTGCGTGCTGCCATCTGTCCTGTGCTGCGGCGCTTTGACCAGGTGTGCTCCATGGGTAAGAGTTCCTTTGCATTGGCCAGCATCGACGTGCTGGCACCGTTCCAGGCGGCACAGGTGGGCATGACCTGCCAGTCTTTGGTTTTCTGGTGCCCCCCTACGCTGCCACAATGCACAACGGCACGCTGGCCGAGTCATGGAGAGGGAACTGTGGTGCGCACTACTTGAAGCGTCGTTCAGGAGCAGCAGTCAATGTCGACAGCCAGCGCTCTGTGCTCTTCAGCCCAACAGTTTCAGCTGCTACGCATGCAAGTCTCTCACAAAGCACCAGTGCGAGGGTGCCGCTATCTTGCACTATTACACCACCTTTGGCCCCCACGTGAGGTTCAAAGACAGACGTCATGCACTGGCGCCCCAACTGGGGCACCAACAGTTCTTATGCACAGAAGTAGGTGTCATTGTAAACTCACCAGCTGCTAACACAACCGTCAACACACAAACCATGTGTGCCCATTTTTTTTGTTGATCCTGTGCAGAGCATCATTCCTGGCAGAATAGAAGCAGAGAATTTCGACATCGGCGAGGCGGGCGGCAAGAGCACAGCGACCCGCAAGAGCCAGGACGTCGATGTCTCTGCCCGCACGGACGCACCCTTCGTGGACCTGCGCCACTACTACTTGGACAGCAAGGTGGGCTAGAGGCAGCTATTCGAATTGTGCCTTCGTTGCATGGGCAGCCGCGCGCGCGCAGCCACTGCAGCGCCTCCAAGTGCCGCCCGATGGCAGCACCGGCACACACAATCACGGACCAGTCGCACCCAATCGAGTGCAGCCACTGCAAAAACTCCAGGTCGCCTGACACAGCAGCTAGTGCAAATGTATCGGCGTGACATGGGCACACATTCGCGTGCCTTTTGAGACAGCTGCTGAGCAGGCGGGTGCTAAGGCCGCGGCTGCTGAGCAGACGGACGCTGACGCTGAACTGCTGCTGAGCGCGCAGCTGCTGAGCATGTAGCTGGCTGCCGTGGCTTGCGTCCTCGTGCTGGGTGCCCTTGGCTCAGCAAAGGCCCCTTAACATGTCGCTTAGGCTATGGCAGCAGTGACTACCTGCACGGCAGCAAGCCATCACTGACACGCACAGCGGCGTGTTTGTGATTGGCATACTGTACAAGCGCCGCTCTGCAAACACTGCCTGCCGGCATTGCTCAATCACCCGCAAGCACGCAGATCAGCTGCCAAGCATTCACCACGCACCCCCTTGGCGCTCTTTCCCTCACATGCGTTTGCTGCAGAATGACCAGGACTACGCGTACATAGCTGGCGCGGAAGAGGGGGACTGGTGGCGCTACACCGTCACGGCTATGGACCACTCTGCCTCATACGAGGCCAGCATCGCGCTGTCGTGCTCAGCACCGCCACGGGCCGCCACTTCCGACTCTGTGCTGGTGCTTGCCACCCACGGCGCCTGTGCGGACACCGAACCCCTGCCCTGCCAGGCGAGTGCCTTGTACCAGTGCGTGCCTGTGAGAGCAACTTGTCGCGTGCCGGGGTTGTGCTTGACCAGTAGCTTGGCTGCACACACACCGTTGGCGGCACTCCGCGGTGTCTGCGCTTGTTAGAGCAACCTGTCGTGTGGGGGGTTTGTGCTTGACCAGTAGCTTGGCTGCACACACACAGTTGGCGGCACTCCGTGATGTCTGTAGCAGCATTCCCATCCCTTGGCACCTTGCGCCTGGCGCGTAATGCTCACGCTTCCCCTGAACTGCCTGCCACGCTCTTGCTTGGCACCCTGCAGGGTCATTACGGCAGCACGGGCACCACTGCGGTTGTGCATCACAACATCACGGCAATCGTTCTGCTGAGAGCGCCATACCCCAAGCGCGGGATCAGAGGCCCCCCCACGCACTTCACAGCAGTGACTGGCTCTCCCAGTGTGGTGGAACTGGGCGCAGGGCAGCACTGTCTGCAGGTACGGGTGCGCCTGCATGTACTTTTGAGCATGTGCATGGGCACGAGGCGCCAAGATGTACTGTCAGAGCGGTGCTTGAAGCGCTCCGAAGCCCTGTCGCAGTGGTACAGTAGTGCAGCTAGCCCACCAGTGCTAGTGGTCCAGAAAATTACGTTCATGGCATGATGTTACCTAAAGTCCAGAACACATGCCCTGGTACTGTGACACTGCGCTGCATGGTGTTTTGTGACGGTGCGGGCACAGTGCTGTGGGCTCCCACAGGTGTACACCTCTCGGCCGGTATGCTGCAGCACGCACCAAGTGCCTGTGACATGGGCTTACCGTGCAATATGGCGGCACCCTGCTCCTCTTGCCCACGTTTCGCTGCCGCCGGCACAGGTGTGCGCCCTGCAGGATGGACTAAACTTCGACCAGCTGACCATCACTTTTGCAAAGGCGCTTCCATCTGCCTCGCCAAAGACGGAGAGCCCTACTACTGGCAGCAGCAGTGGTGGCGGCAGTGGTGGCGGCAGTGGTGGCGGCGGCGCCAGCACTCTGATCGCGGTAGGCGCGTCGCTCAGTGCTGTGGGTGTGTTGGCTTGCATTGTGGGCGTTGCTTGGTTTGTGAGAAAGAGAGCAGCTGCAGCTGGGGCTGGTGAGAAAAAGGCATCTGGTCCAGCAGCCAGGGAAGAGGGTGAGAACGCGCAGGTGGAGCCCCCCCCCCCATGTCGGCCCTCACCTTTGGGTTGCTCGGGACAAAGGGAGATCTTTCACCAGTTTCGGAGGGCGCGGAGGCTGCAGTGTTGGAAAGTGTCCTCACGCCCACCACCGACGGCGCCGCGACGCCGAATATGGACGGCGCTGTGACTCCAAGCACGGACGGTGCTGCCACGCCTGCCATGGAGGGAGCCGTGTCTTCCAGCACGAGCGGCGCTGCATCTCCTCACATGAGTGGCGCTGGGACGCCAACTGCGGACGGCGCCGCGACATCCCACATGGAGGGATCTGCATTCGCGCAGGGTGCGGTAACACCCATGACGGAGGCCCTGGTGACTCCCATTACGGAGGGGGTGGCGCCGCCTGCCACGGAGGGGAGTTGTGAGTCCGGCTGCGGCGGGGGTGGCGCCGCCTCCTGCGACGGCGCAGGTACTGCCACCGCCTGCCACGGTGGACGCACTGGCGCCGCTTGCACAGAGGCACTGCCGCCGCCTACCATGGAGGCACTGCCGGCGCCTGCGGCAGAAACGCCGGCGCACCAGCCCCCGCAGGGTACCGTCGTTGATGCCGCGCCGGCGCACCAGCGCCCGCAGGGTACCGTCGTTGATTCCCCGCCGGCGCAACGCCAACCCCCGCAGGGTACCGTCGTTGATTCCACGCCGGCGCAATACCAGCCCCCGCAGGGTACCTTCGTTGATTCTGCGCTGGCGCAGCCCCAGCCCCCGCAGGGTACCGTCGTTGATTTCGCCAGCATGGTGTGAGCGACACTCCCCATTCCTTCCGCAAGTCCCATCCATTTTCAAGCCTTCCTTTCGTATTGTGGTTGACTATTATCGTCGTTGGTGGGGCTGTATGCGCGCCTCACCAAATCGTTGCAGACCGTACCGTACGCAGTAGTACCTGCACCATGTGGGGGCACGACCACTTGCGACGCGGCACATGCAGGGCGAGCGCTTCAGCCTGTCTAGCCAGCCCTGGATTTGCTGTTGTTGCGTTCATTTTTTTCTGTGTTGTTCAAAGTTCCCAGTGATACACCCGCACAGGCATGGCGCCTTGGGACCAATCCCATGTTGTCCATATCTCAAATACCACAATGTGAATTTGACACCGTTTGGACTGCGGCCCAGCAGGATACCACCATTGGTTTGCCTGCCGGCACAAGTGTTGTTTTGCCTGCCGAGTCTGCTTGAAGGCCTTGGCCTTGTTCCAGCTTGTCTGTGCATGCGGCACAGCAAACTTGCACGTGATGCCAGAACTCTGCGTTTGACATGGGCTGGTTTCATGCTTTGCCTGCACGGCCAGCATCCCTGCCAAGGTGCAAAAGTAGTACTACAGTAGTAGTCAGCACCTTCCGTAAAGCATGCATGTGCAACACTGGCTGGCAGGCGCTTCCAGCGTAGCTGATTCTGCAGTAGTGAGAAGCGTCTACAAGTAGTTAAAAGGACTCGTTTTTGCCTTGCCCGGAGGAGCAAACGTGCTCAGCAGGCCACAGTGCGTCGCTGCACTGTGCTCACTCTCGTGGCTGCAGGCCCCCAGGGGCGCGCGCCACCAGGGCACGCACGGGAAGGCTGCATAGTAGCAGCCCAGCCCACAACCCAGTGCCCAGCAGTTTGCCAGGGGGCTGTCAGGGCCTTCGGCCTCCTCCTTGGGGGGCTCCGCGCCCCGTGTGGGTTCTTGTGCCCCCTTGCTCCATTGCGCGCCGTTTTGCGCGCGGGGCAGCAGGGGTTAGTGCAGCCTCGGGGTGAGGACGGCTTTGCCCCCAACCCACTGTCTCAGACGCGACCATGCTGTTGCTCCTCCCTGACCATCATGCACCGCACCTGATGCATCTACGTGCGCGCGCCGAGCGCCACCACTGACGCGCGCACCTCGCTGCCATGCAGTGTACGCGTGCGCGCGCGCCTGAGCACGGTGCGATCGAGTCGCACGCTGCTTCTGCTGAGGACGTGAGCCACGACGGGCATTTAGTACTCCTTCGTGACAGAAAACGAGAGCATCGCAGCAGCCACCAACCGTCTTGGGGAGCAAGTCCAGCAGGCGCAGATCGTGGATCAGGTTCAGGTCATTGTCATGATGAGGTAGGCGCAGAGCTACTTAGATAACACCCGGAGGTGCTTGCACAGGCCACTTCAAGAAGGCACCTGTGTGTGGCAGGGTGACCTGAGCAGTAGCAGCAGGGCACCGCCACACCATCGACGCGGGTAGCAGAGAGGTTCGGTCGACAAAAAGAGTGTATTCGAAGGGCAGCGTCGTGTGGTACGACCCAGCACAAGAAACGGAGTGCATCACTCGAGTAGCGTCGAGTGAAGTCGTGAGCGAGCACGTGCCCGCTCGCGAATGAACGTGAATGATCACGTGGTCATCAGCACCATGGCAGAACGACGACACTCCCCCCTGCTGCAGCTGCATAGCTGTACTGAAATACTTTTGACAAGGTAGCTAGCGTACTCACCCAGCACCGCAGTGCATCAGGGCAGCAGAGGCAGGACACACGACAGAGCTTG